>LPNX010413823.1:715043-751045 GCA_001517045.1 Pseudotsuga menziesii
CAGAAAAATGATCCTATTGGTCCCGATTGTTTCGAGCGGGTTCGATGACTTTCTAGGCTCGCCCTCGGGATCAGATCAAGTGGTATCAGAGCAGGCTAACAAGTGTTGCAGGTTGTGGACTGTTATGAGCAAAAGTTTGCAGTGTGCGGAAATCCAGGAATTGGAAGCAGTTTGTGCAGGCACCAATGAAGCAAGAAGTAGATGAGCATGCTTTGGAGTGGAGACTTTGTAGCTAAAGGAGAGAAGGGAGATTGCGTAGCTCTGCAAGAGGAAGGTACGAGTGTTTATACTCGTTTTACACTGTCTTCAGGCTTCGGAGTTGCTGGAAGCAGTCTTGTTGTGTTTTGGGCAGCGGTTCTCTTCTTGACCATTGTCGCCAAGGTATCATTGTATCATTGCCATGTATTTTGCCTTATGTTGAGATTATAGATCGGCCCTCCCATTGAGAAGCAAGCCCGGAGATGTAGTCCATCCTGGACGAACTCCGTTATCAACTTATTGTCTTTATGTGCGTATTGTCTATGCTGTTTGGTTCTCTTCTTATGGATTTGTGAGCTTCATTCATGCTCTTTATGCAATTCATGTTAACGTCATAGAGTAGCAAAGATCTTGTTTTCGGATCACAAACAACATCCATCCTGTAAGTAAAATTTCTAAAAAAATGAAAATGGGGATGAAGGAGTAGGGTTACCGCCAAGTTCATTTTTTTGTTGTTGGAGAGCCTGGGTGGTCCCATGGGAGGGTTAAGTGGTTATTCAATTTTATTTTAAGGCGATCATAGTTTAGATCATATAATTAATTTAATCATTTGGTTATATATGTGTGTGTGTGTGCATGGATCATAGTTTAGATCATGTAATTAATTTAATCATTTGGTTATATGTGTGTGTGTGTGTGTGTGTTTAATTATTTTGTTTTAATTGTTATTTTAATATAATTAAAGATTAATAATAATTCAACATATCAAGAGTTATTAGTGAGACAAATACTGTTGATTTTGAAAGAGAGTTTGTTAACACATTTACCCTATTTTCCCGCCCAATCTCTTTTTTTATTTACCCCTTTTTTGGCTCATTTTTTTCTTGGTTTTTTTTATTAATTATTAGTATTAATATCAATACATTACACACACACACATATATATTGAACATAAATAATAACTATAACTATATATTATATTCCTGGATGTGGGGGCTAGTGATGAGACCACACGCCATATAGCATAAAAAAATACTTATTATTTTATTTGTTATAGGAAAAAAGGATGCTCAAGAAAATTTAGCATATAACACTAGAAATGGGGTTGCTAGTATGCATACATCCCAAGGTTGATAGGAGGAAGCTTACTAGAGTCCAAAGTGTGTTACATGATTCCATTCAAAGGAATTTTGTATTTTAATAGTATCATGTGTTTGTGACTCAACTCTTAACCCATTTGATAGTCTAGCGTAAAAGTAATCGATCTGTTGAATGAAGAGATTGTGTTTTTTACCCCTTCTATGAGATTGTGTTATTAATACTTATTGAGACCATGTATAATTGCTAACTAGATTAATGAATTAATTCTCTGCATGTTCATGCATATCAAATACCATATATGTTTTCTATATCCATGTAATTTGGATTTGGAGTTTAGTCATAAGTAGATCCATATCAAGATATATAAATTTTAAATTCGACCTCTTAGGGATCTTGAGGTGTAAAAAAATTAAGATAAACAAAATGTACATTTCAAGGAATTTAATATATATGAATGCTTGATAAATCCTGGATTAAATGTTAGTCTTAAATTTTAAACTTTTATGTAAAAATCTAAAATTAAGCTCGCATATATCCATCTAATAACTTTGTATAATTTTTGTTGTTGTCATGTATGGTTATTTCTTATTGTTACCTTGAGATTTTTTTTATATAATATATTGAATTTAGAGTATTAATCGATAATTCACATTTGGATTCTTAAGGTTGGAGGTCAATTCCCCTCACAAGTTACCTTAGTTTTCATATTTTTTTTTCATAATTCTTCTTCTAGGACGTTGTCAAATTTCACAACGAAATGGTTCTCTTTTCCCTCTAGTGCTTGAAATATTTCTTATACAACTGAGTTCTCCAATCAATATTAATGGCCAAGGAAAATAAAAGCTATTTTGATCTAGTTGTGCGAGGTGTAATTACCGGATGAGGATAGGTTCAAATTGCTTGAAATTGTTAGAGCAAGATTAGGTTTGCCTGTAGTAAGGAGTTAAGAAGCAACCCGTTTGGGAAGTTGAGTCATGTTACACAGTGTATGCCCTTGGATTATTGTGTCCATAATGATGTCAACAAACAAAGATACAAGTGTTGAGATTTAGCCTGCTATTACTTCATCAAACCATTTTAATTGAAGAAGTAGATCCAATTCAATGTATTGAGTAGATTGAAGGGATGGTTGTATTATTAAGCAATATTTTGAGGAAATGTGTGTATCAATGTGATGTAGTCAATCTCGATTGATTCGATTGAACTATTCGTCTATTTTTACTCTTGGTCAATAGTTGTTACACACTTCTAAAATTATTGCAATCTTTCATGGATCATTGATTATTATCATAAAAAAGTTCTTTGTGCCAAGTGTTACAATGAATGTGGCTCCATCTATCATGACTCTTCTGATCAACTATCAAATGACAAATGGGAGGAGGGAGGAAGAGGGGGGAGGAGCGACAAGGGGAAGGGAGGATGTAGGAGGGAGTGGAGCTCCACTCCCTCCTCCCTCCTCCCTTCCCTGCGTCGCTCCTCCCTCCTGCTCCTCCCTTCTCACGAACCTCCTCCTCCCTTCTCACGGCCCTCCTCCTCCCTTCCTCCTACGGGTGTGCATCATAAAGCATCAATAAACAACAATACTGCGAGACTTAATAATTCTATCAATTTTTTTTTGTCAGCCTGTAATGATGGCTTCCCTCAAAATGTATTGGCTCGGCACCTCCTTGACAATATTCAAGAGGGTGATTTGAGTACAAACATGAATGATATATTGTTTACAACCGATTTGATCTACTAGTTGATCGACTGCATTGTCCATAGCTCCTCCAGTAAACTTTCATTCTCTGTGGAATAGGAGAGAGCCATCATTTTAATGGCGCCTTTAAAAAACATTTGTATAAATATTATGAGGTTTTTGTCGTAGAAAGCAACCTCAATCTTCTTTTTTGGAGTTTGCTGGATGATATTAATAAGTTGGAAGTTCAAAATCTCTAGAATAAAATAATTATGGAAGTATTTGAAACAAGAACGCTTTTTTTCTAATGAAATTATGAGCGAAAATACCTTGCCCTCGTAAGTCCAATCGACTCTTCTTTGAATAACGAAGTTGGGAAGTGATTCATTGCTTACCCAATGAAGTAGTTCACCTGATGATAGCTTTTACGCTGTAAAATATGGGCTATAAATATTTCTCTAAGCAACTCCGAAGTTGATCCAAACAATATAAAGGGCGGGAGAGCCACTATCACTGTTAAGACTATCCTTCCTTTAAGCTTGAATTTAACACCTATGTCTTAGCGTTGCGGTTTGCTAAGCAGATACGCTATTTCCCCTTCTTTCTATAGAACCATCGCAGTTACCATAGTGCCTTCGGTCTACGTTATTCTATTGGGTGGGGAACCCAGAGTAAAGAGTTACTTATGTTGGTTTCTAGAGCTATTGTTCTCATTGATTGAGTGATTGATCGACGACCAACAACTTTATTCCCTATCGGGGACGTGGTGCGAAACATGGGTCAAAGCTTAAGTCTAGTTGAAGTGGTGACCATAAGAGGTATTGCAAAGGTGGGATGCAGGTTACTGCTTACCTACTTGGTTTAGTGCTTCTCCATTGCTTCGACATTGTTTGACCCATTAGGGTCTTGGTAGGGTGCTTGGTTGGGGCACTAGTGACAAAGCAGAAGCCTAGTCTACTTCTGTGGCTGACCCTACTTAGCCTTCATCACCAATGATAGAGGAGTTTTGGAGCAACAACCTTTTTCTTTTATACCTTAAGTCTGTGATAGAAACTAGAAAATGATTACAACTTTAGTTATGATGAATTGCAATATTAAGTGATGATTCCATATTCCTAGGACTATGTAACAGTGTTAAAAATGTACTTGTAAGTTTTTACATTTATAATTTGTCTTTCATAGACAAACAAGGGAGGATAGCAACACAAAAGGAAGGAACGTCAACTATAAACAAACCACTCCAACTATTATGACACAACAACACCTACACGCCACGGGATCATTTCACATCTGACGCCCCACTCCAAAACATGCTACAACTAATATGAAGAGTTTGAAATGTTTTGATTTTAGCATATCTCTCATCACTGTAATATGTAGTGTCGTTGACTTACTTTACTAAACACCATGCATGAATTGGACATTCTAATATGACGGGAACTATAGCGAGTTGGCCAAAACCGTATCTAAGTGCGACATATTAATTCATCTACCGCCTCTTCATCAAACACCGTAAATTCCTAAGTGGACTAAGAGAGAGTCTATATTTAGGATAAGTTTAGTTACATGGGCTCTTACATGGACTAGGCCACTAGAGGGATAGGGATCACTCAGAAGCTCATAGTATTTACGAGATTATAGAAAACAAACTACAACGGACCATAGAATGGATATGCAAGTGAAACATATATATCGATTTTACTTGACCTATACCCACCACTTTCTATAGTTGCTTTTTACTTATTTGTCTGGGATCAACGATAAATGTTGTTGTTTTATATTTATTGTAGTTGGGTAAGCTCCATATAAGTAATATATGTAAAATGTTAAGATGTTTAACATGGAGGAGCAACAATAATTATTTATATATATAGGAGTTGTCTATTTGTTAGACGTTTTTGACTTTTTGGTGAAGTTTTAATTGGAATTAGGTTTTTTTTTTTCAAATCTGAATTGTAAAGTGTCCAAATCATTTTTTTGAATCCATAAATGGATTAGGCATCCTCAAATACCCCAAGGGAACCAAGATTGTGCAAGTTTAACAACTATCATATCATATACTTTTTTCAGGAATTAATTTAAAATTTCTACCATATTATGTGAAAAACAAGCGAGAAAAATAAAACATCTATCATTTCTAATGTTATTTACAAATATATGGTATAGTTTTTCTTGAATTTATGTGAATTGCCACTTGTTGGGAAATACTATGAAATAATATCATTTTTATACAAAAAAAACTCTGAAAATCCATTGAAAATGGTTTTAAATGTTTTTATTTTTTGGATTTTTTACAATTTTGTCAATAAAAATGTCTTATTTTAAAGAAAATTTTGCAAAATGTATATGGTTTTCATTATAGCTTGCTTCTAAATGTATGTTATTTTGTTAAATTTCTAAAAAACACACTTGAAAATAGTTTTTTTTTTTTTTTTACGACAAAGATGATTCAAAGGCCCAAAAAAATGTCTCAAAATGAAAANTAAACCCTTTTTGAAATGGAGGTAATAATAACTACTAAAATAAGGAGAGGGAAAAACAAGATCTGTGTCGAGTTCTCGTTTCATAGTATAAGTGGTTTAGACGATCATGGCAAAGGAACATGAACTTTCCCTTCAAGTTAACTTAAAAACACTATGGTGAACTTAAAAACATTGTGGTGACCAATATTTTTTTGTGTTTTAGTCATTTATTTCACTTGGTGACCAACTTTATTGATTGCCTGGTCATTTATCACCCATTTTCTACTAGTGAGGTATAGGGATAAATGCTGAGCATTGTAGGGATAAACACTAAGTGGTTGTAGGGCTAATCATAAGTTACATGTTAAATGCAAGGTTGAGGGTTGAATGCCAAATACATGGCCAAAGGCTGAAAGCAAGGAGTTATAATGGATAGAGGATGCCTTAAATGTAGAGTGAGTAGGGATGAAGTAGGGACAAACGTAGAGCGTGTAGGGACAAAAAAAGGTTCAAATGCAAAGCGAGCAAATGAAGGAATGAAGGGACATGATCAACATTGAGGCATTTGTATGGTCGAATGAAAGAAATAGATGGAAGATCCATCATGGATTAAATAATATAACCATCATATCCATATGCGGGCTCAATCTTATAAATCAACTAACTAGATCTCACCTTGTGTAGGCAAGCCATGCGTCCATTGGTTAATATCTTGTTATTCATTCTTGATCATACTGAACTTTGAGTTACATATTAACATGTTGCCATCCTTGGTGCATGCAAGATGCTTATCAATAGATCCTCATTTTTGCTAAATGTAGTCTTGTGCAATTATGGCAAGGATGTGGTGCGATTGTTAGTAGATACAAAGTTGATAAGATGACAAGGTGCCTTCCAGAATATGTGTAATGGGATGACCTTAATGAGGGGAAGGTCTTTCATGTTATTCTTGATGCTAGTTAGATGCCATGTTGCATTGGTCATTTATGGTATGTTGACATTATCAAAGAAATAAACAATATTTATCCTTTATGCAAATGACAAAAATTAAATATTGTTTATTAGGGTTTTGAAGTCTCTTGATTTTTATACCATATATGTTCTTCATATGCATAGATTTTGTCTTGTGTACTGCACACACCATAACACCATCGTAAAACCATCTTGAACCTAGATCTAATAAGTATCAAGAGGGATCCAGTTTCTTGAGGTGTAAATTCTTTTTTATCTTAAATTTCTTACACATCAAAAGAAAATTTACACTCAAAATTGGATTCCTCTTGGTGCTTAATAGTTTTGGGTTTAAGATGGATCTATGCTGGTTTTAATTTTTTATATTTTATGAGCTGACATGAATTTTTTTTAATTCTTTTTTATTTTGATATTTTTTTTAATTCCTTTTTATTTTTGATCAGTTATGCTCTTAGTTGATTTTTTTAAAAACTTTTTATTTTAATCCAATTTCTTGAGGTGTAAATTCTTTTTATCTTAAATTTCTTACACATCAAAAGAAAATTTACACCCAAAATTGGATCCCGTGATGCTTAATAGTTTTGGGATTAAGATGGATATATGTTGGTTTTAAATTTTTATATTTTACATGAATTTTTTTAATTTTTAATTATTATTTTTAATAAGTTATGAGCTTACATGAATATTTCTTGAGCCGTTAATATATATATATCTTAATTTTGTCACACATCAAAATAAAATTTATACTCAAAATTTGATCCCTCTTGGTGCTTAATAGTTTTAGGTTTAGGATGAATCTATACTGGTTCTAATTTTTTATCTTTTATCCCTCTTGGTGCTTAATAGTTTTAGGTTTAGAATGAATCTATACTGGTTTTAATTTTTTATCTTTTATGAGTTGACATGGATTTTTTTAATTATTTTTTAATTTTTATAAGTTATGAATTGAAATGATATATATATATATATATATATATATATATATATATATTTAATAAGTTTTGAGTTGACATGAATTTTTTAATAACTTTTTATTTTTTAGAACACTACAATATCTATAACGTGACACACCATATCCCCACACTCACTTGTAAACACCACACTACTCTTAATGTAATTAATATATATTGTGGAATCTATTTATACCATTCTATTAAAGTCACAATGCATCACATATATGTTGTAAAATCTTGCCCATTACAACCATATCTCTTCGCATTTGCCGAAAACAGAGTTAGTCTATTCCTAGTTAGCAAGCCCCAAGGGTTAGCTCAATTGGTGAGACGTGCGTACACTCTCTCGGTTCGGGATAGGTCACGGGTTCGAGCTTTGAGTCCTTTGGAGTTAGGCTTTCTCCGAGGTCTCTACCATCCACTAATGTGGGGAAGTATAAACTATTTCCTTCCTTCCTTATATATGTATATATGTTGTAAAACCTTGCCCACTACAACCATATCTCTTTGCATTTGTATAATTTAGTTAAATTGTGGTTTATGGGTTGAAATGATAGAATGACTTTATGCAGTGAAAATAAGTCTGTTTAACCCTTGTAATTTTCCCCAATCACCAATAAAGCATAACACATGTCCATCCAATCAAATTGGTTGAAGTAGACCTTCATGGCATACTTTATCTTTATCTTTCCTATAGATGTTAAAGGAATCGCAGGCCACCTGAACAATAATTTTCCACGTCCACAATACATATCTATTGGTGAATATGAATCCCGGGTTTGAGCTTTAGTTTTAAAAGGGAGAAATGGCCTCTCGTACCTCGAATCGGAGCCCACAGAGGCGGTAACTGAAACAGGCACAAAAAATCCTAATGCAGCAGAAAACACCTCCCATTTATCTTCGGAGCAGACATTTCGGAATCCAAAGTCATGACTGCCGTTGCTGTTTCACCCACATTGCCTGTCCAAGGTCACTCATGCTCTATTGACGAAGGCAGAAGTCTCTGGTTCAGATCCTTCAACTTCCCAAAAAAACAAAGAACCCCAATTGTAACCCCAAAATCCAGCAGGCAAAGATGGGCGGCTCGGAGCATTTTGCAATGGAATAGAAGACCCCAGTTAGCCGGCGAAACCCCCAGAATCGTGGTCATCACATCGGGCAAGGGAGGCGTTGGCAAGACCACGACAACGGCAAACATAGGGTTAGCCCTCGCGAGGCTGGAATTCAAAGTGGTAGCCATTGATGCAGACGTCGGGCTTCGAAACTTGGACCTCCTGCTGGGCCTCGAGAACAGAGTCAACTACACAGCCATGGAAGTTTTAAATGGTGAGTGCCGTCTTGACCAGGCTTTAATTAGGGATAAAAGATGGGTTAATTTTGAGCTTCTTTGCATTAACAAACCCAGGTATAAGATGCCACTAGGGTTTGGGGGCAAGGCATTGGTATGGCTGGTGGATGCCTTAAAAACAAGGCCTGAGGGTTCACCTGATTTTGTGCTTATAGACTGCCCTGCTGGGATTGATGCTGGTTTTATCACTGCAATTACCCCTGCCAATGAGGCCATCCTTGTAACAACCCCAGATATAACTAGTTTACGCGATGCTGATCGGGTGACTGGTCTTTTGGAATGTGATGGCATTAGAGATATCAAGATGGTTGTGAATAGGGTCAGGAGTGATATGATAAAGGGGGAGGATATGATGTCTGTGCTTGATGTGCAAGAGATGCTGGGGCTGTCCTTGTTGGGTGTGATTCCTGAGGATGCCGAGGTGATTAGGAGTACTAATAGAGGATACCCACTTGTTTTGAATAGGCCACCTACGCTGGCAGGGCTTGCATTCGAACAGGCTGCTTGGAGGCTGGTAGAACAGGATAGCATGAAGGCGGTGTTGGTCGAAGAGACACAGCCTCGGAAGAAGGGGTTCTTGTCATTCTTCGGAGGTTGATGAACAGAGGCATCGGGTGGGCTCTTGGCAGATTGTTTGGAACCTTGTCATGTATATTCTTTGGATGCTTGGATTGGCTGTATAGAACAGCAATGTTGGCAGCTGCTGTATTTTTTCGAAGTCAGGCTCCTAGGAGAGAAGATATTAAGCTGTTGGGTGCAAATGATTGGTTGATCTTTCAATTGGGACATTAAGGCTGTGTCAGTACAAAAATGGACAGGATATGATTTCCATTCTTGAAGTTTTGTAGAATCAGGAACAGTCATGCTTTCTGTCTTGAAACAGTGATGTTTTGGCTCGGGAGGCATTAAATTTCTTTCATCTTATACTAGGTGTTTCATGAAATTTTTGCTGTATAGATTTATGGTGTGAAATGGTTAATGCCATTGAGAAGGAATTTTTCTTTTGTGCAACACATTCAGCACAGCTTCTTTATTGCTAGTTAGCAGCATTTCAAATTGTTCGGCGATAGGGTTAATAGATTGTCCCTTCTTGTGTATTCGCTGTTTGAAAAAAATGCCGGGATATCAATCGGCAGGTCAGGTGGCTCTCACTTTTGAACTTTTAGGAAATACATTTTCTTTGCATCTCCCTTGCACTGTTTGGTTCTTGAAACTTCTTGTTTCAGTGTGATGTCTGTTACTAATTGTTTGGTAAAATGATTAATCTTATATATATGATTTCAGAGGTATATTATATCATGTAAGGATATTGATGTAGGGGGATAGAGGATTAATCTGTCCGCCACTATTGTTTAATTTATCAATGAGACGAGATGTCTTGTAACAGTAGGCTGTACAAATGGAAGACTTCGATAAGACAATGGAAAATTAGCACTATCTATATTGGATTGGAATGCAATCTTGAGAAAGACTTCGACAAGCCAATGGAAGAGTAGCACTACCTATATTGGATTGGAATGTAATCTTGAGACACATCTGGGGTATTTACATTTAGAAACCTAAAAAATTGTATAGTCAAATAAACATAAATAAATATACAGGATAATATTCGTGTTGATGCATGAACATCTCTAATCTACTAATGCACTAATGAGTTCACCTCAACCTCAACTCCAATTGCCTAGCAGACATGTGCCAAGCTCATTGTATTGAAGGCTCGTTATGATCCCATTTTTGGCGTTTGGGTTTATGCACTATTTTTTGTGTTACATATATGATGTGGGTTAGATTGTGCGTTTGGAGGGTCAGTGTAATACCCCGGTTTTGACCTCGTTTGCATTAAAAGGTATATGATGTAATAATGTAATTAATCATGGTGTGGAGTTAAAGGCAAAGGCTCTATCATGAATTAGCGTTTTGTGTTTCGGTGATTGGAAGTGATGCCGATGGTATTTTGTGCTAGCCATGCACGTTAAAATGTTGGACATCATGTGTGTATGCAAAATTAATCCAAAAATCTACAACCAGCTATGTCGGTGCAACGATAATGAAAAGGGCATGATTTCCTAAGGTTAAAGGAGGGGGATTGTCTAACCCGTGGGAGCTATTGGGGAATAGCCAAGTGTCAAGAGGTGAACCCATCTAGATGTCAACCATCCTTCGCATTCCATCCTCACGCGGGAGCGGTTCTGTTTCCCTCACGTGTAGGCAGACATTCATGGTTATTTTTCCTTCACGTCTGGCTCTGTTCTTTTGATTGTTTTGGTCTGCGTGTTACGCCCTTCACAATAGAGGTTGTGTTCTTCCCTCTCCGCAGGTTGAGAGGTCGTGGTTGTCTTTTGCATGTATTTGGGTTCGCTGTGAGTTGTTGTTGAGTCGTTTTGGCCACGTTAGGGCCATAAACGACTTTGGAAGTCGAGTTGCTTAGCCGGAGCTGTGCTATCCAATTGCCATACCCAGTTTGGTTGCGGCGGTGTTCCCTCAAATCCCAGAGCTTGTGAAGTGTTGTGTATTTTGTGGTTGTTGGTCTTGGGATGTTTGGAAGTGGAAATGGAGCCTAAGAGGGCTTGATAAACCTAGTGGTGCAGGTGTCCATAGCTCCTCAATGAGCCCACTAGCTTAGCATCCAGTTTCCCCAGTTCTCTGAATAGCTTGTTAAACCCACTGTGTTGGCTTGGCTGAGTTGTGTACCTTTGGTTATGTGTGAGTCGGTTAGCTTCCCCTTAATCCTTGTGGAATCATGCCCAACTTGGGGGTGGCAGTGTTGCTGAGAGATTAAGGAGCACACTGGCCTATGGTTGGGTGGAACGTTGCAGCGACATAGCTGGTTACAGGGAGCTTCATTCAAAGATAAGTATTCTTGTCTATTTCATCTCTGCAATTGTATTTACTGTTTAATGAATTACAATGAACATGCCGGATGCTTGAATGTATGGTTTTGCTTCCGCTGAATGGTAATGATGTATCCATGTTCTACTTTCAAAGCTTTTCAGTTTTTATGTATATGTTCATGGGGCTAGTTTCCTGGATAGATAATGGTATGGTAGCGTCCTCTTCGCCGGTCAGAGGGTCGGGGACGTTACAGTTAGATCTGGGTATCATGCCTTGGCAAATTTAATTGCGAGGGACATTTCTACAGTTCGGGTGGGGGAAGTGTCCTTCTGTCCAAAACATTAAATTAAACAATGAAAAAAAAATTCTCATGTTCATAAAAAAATTAAATAAATAAAAATAAAAAATAAGAATGTAATGAATATTCAATCTTATGGTTGAGTGATATAGTTTAGCAGGGAAGTAATCGAAAGTTTCTTTAGCAAATCCCTTTTTTGAGTGAAAAAGTGAAGGAAAGGTTTGCACCTCAAGGGATTTGATCCCTCTTGGTGCTTTTTAGAACCGGAGTTAGATGGGTATATACTGGTAATAAGATTTTTGTTGTAGCTTAATATATCTATAAATGTTTGTAGGAGTTGTTAAGTGATTTCTGGTATTATATAAGTACTTGAGCATTTATTTGGGATTATCTTCTTGGAAGGATCATTTTAGTGCACGGAATAGATATCCTAGGGAAATCCACTGTTCACTTTCCCTCATTTTGAGGATGAGGATGGTACTTAGGGTAAACCGGATTTATTCAGGACTCAAGTCCTATACAATAATATATTCATTAAGAGGTTTACATGTCACTAATGGGAATTGATCCTGGGTGAAGAGAATAATACTCTCAACTTCTTGGGTTAAACCCAATTGACAGATGCTTGTCGGAGGACTTATATCATCGTATCCTCTTTTAAGAGTTTGCAAGGTTATCACAAGTTATCCCACCACAACAATCTGCCATTGTGTAATGGTTTGTTGCATTGGCCTGTAATAGTTATTCCGGCATTCATTCATTTATAATCATCTAAATTGCGGTGTTGGAAGGCTCTTAAAGGAAATGCCTATGAAAGAGGCATTATAGTGTCTCCTTGTTATATTTGTCTGTACGTTCACTGCAAAATATTGGCAAGTTCTCTCTCTTTTGCCATGTTTGTTTTTTAAATTGACGATCTTAAGCTTCAAAATGACACAGAATTGCTTTGATATAAGAAATGATTTGAAATTTTTACTTGTCACGCCTTCCGGGTCATGACTCGAACTTTTCAAGTTATTTGTGACCTAATGATGATGGTTTTGTTTTGTTGCTTCAGACCATAGTTATCAAGTTTGGCCGAATCGGCCAAATAAATTCGGAAATACGTTAATTTGTTTGATTGGCCGAACTATTTGTATCTATGGATTAAGAAGTATGTTGTTCTCACTTCGAAACGAGTTGGTAATATGAAGGTGTGAAGACATTTACGTGTGAACGTGTTTGTGTGAAGGCCGAATAGGGGATGTAGAAATTCTGCGGAGTTGCTGGTTTAAAACTTTAATCCCTACCTCTTACCATTCCATTCTACCGGCCCTCCGCTTCAATGCAGGGCGCTTAATTCCTGGTTTTGAAAATCGCTTTTCTTAACCAGACACATTTTAATATTCCAGTTAAGCAGTTTATTCTTTCTCTGACTTTTTATACATGTCATGGGATTTGGGATTGAGTGGTTTGTTTCTTGGCCAGATTTTATCCATTTTTCATTTGCCAGAAGAGCAAGAGAATTTATCATTAAATAAACAGTACTAAACAGTGTAATAACTAGTTATAAACTGGGTTAATTTTGGTTAAGATATAGTTGTGAATTGGCGAATTTGAAATATAATGTCGAATTTTTTCTGCATAACAAAATTTTGTCATTGTTTTCCGTATCGTACCAAATTCAAATCCAAATTCGATTTCGAACTGAGTAACTATGCACATTGTGTCTCTATCTTGCAGCTTAACCGAGGCTTTGACACCCTTTGCTTTGGGGATTAATCTGCTTATAGTCTAGTGCTCTGTTTCCACATTTTTAGCTTCTTGTTGAAGAAGGTTTGTAATGTCTTTCCATACCAAGCTTCTTTATGCACAATGATATCCTATTTTCTAGAATTAAAATCTATATGTGCAATGATATTCTATTTTCTAGCCTGCATAACTAGAAGTTTCTGTAGAAAGTTTATAAATTTTTAAGGCGCCATATATTATACAAGAAGCGCTGCAAAGCAGCTGGTCCCTGCCTAAGCTTAATGACAGTATGGTTTTGCTTGAAAATGCAAACTTTGCATACAGCCTTTAGTGGTTGATGCTTGCGTGAAAATGCAAACTTAGAATATACCACTATTACATTAACAATCTTGTCAAGTGTACTGGGAGAATAAGCGGCGTGGCAGGGCCGAATACGCAGTTGTCAGTTGTATTGGGAAGTGAATTGACATATTCGGGACACAAACACGGGTCGGTTATTTCCCATGGCTTTTGAAACCATTTTGTCAGAGCTTCCTTCAATTTTTGCACCAGGCCCATAATTTTTTCTACTGCCATTGTTCTTTTATTACAGGAATCAATTACTGCAAGATGGCCAGTGAGGAGGTAAAAAGCCACTGCCCTTCATATTAAGACTGGGTTAATGGTCAAAAGCACAGCATTTGGGACAACAATTACTCATGTAACAACGTCGTCCTGTCACAAATTTCTATTAACCATTCAAATTATAAATGTGAATTTTAAGCATTGTAAACTAAATTTACAGCCAAAGAAAGATGGAACTGTTGATTTAAGCACTATAAGCCGATTGCCAGGTAATGAAGTTTGAGACGCCTGCTTCATAGCTTTGTTAGCTGGATGAAATTATTTTGAAGGAAAAGAACAAGAAATAGATACAATGGCAAGGGGATTTGGCTCATACTTGTTGGGTATGAATAGAAAGATCTATGAATAGGAAGGCACAGATATGGTTAAGCTGAAATTAATTTGAATTTCAGTTTGTAAACTATTTTATAAAAATGAAAGTTTAAAATTCAATGGTATGAATGTGTAGAGCCTTAAAGTATATCTATATAAAACCTCATTTTATTGCACAGTTTAAAATGTGTGTGAATTGTTGCTTTGAGCCCACTTACAACGCCCTGCAACTACAGTATCTATGATATGTCATATTACTATTGGAAGTCAAATTAGTAGTTTAGTAGACTAATAATTAATAGATGCTTAGACAACACAAACTAAATTAAAATGTAATAAGAGTATATCATTATGACAATACTACACAAGATGGGTTTCATTTCTGTGCATTTATGTATTTCATATCGATTGCAAAAATGGCACAGGCTGTATTGTTTTACAAAAGACATTTCTGATGGCCAACATTTAAGTGGAGTAATCATAAGTTTACTCACTCGACATCTGAAAAAATACACATCTATAATTGTTAACAAGATTATTTAGCACTTAATGACATCCCTAAAAGGTAACAAAGATTAAATAGCAGACCTATGTAGCAGATCGTTTACTCGGAATGCAAGCACTGAAATTATTGTTTACATGGAACGTCAGCATTAAAATATAAAAACACCCAAGAATCGTAGCTTGCATTTTAGCATAACAGAAATGTAACCATAAGTTACCTGAGCAAATTGTGAAGAGATTTCTTGCCTGGCAGTGTATTTGTATCTACCAGCCTAGACGCTTTGATTGATTCAATTCCACTCGCTTACACACTTAGATTGATTCAATTCCACTTTCATTAATGAGTCGCATGAGTTGCATATATAGGCTATCCTAGAATTTTAGTATTACCAGCTATGCATCCCTCCAACTGTACAAGTGCTAATCAGTTCTTCAGTCCTGAATTGTGAATAGCAGCTGTTCTTGTGTATATAAGAATTAAATAAGAAATGGATAATCGCCTTAAGCCTAATTACCGTATATAATTATAGATATAGGTATATATAAACAGGTCGAAACAACTGTCTAAAGCTTCGGTGTTTATATGGCTGACAAGAAACAAATGCTTATTTGAAGACAAATTGCCTGATATTCACTTTGTTGTACATACTATTAGGGAACAACTTCAGCTCTATCCTGTTTTGTCTCAGCAGAAAAGTAAAAGAAGAACTATTGGATTGGCACCTATTTTTGATTTTCCTGCAGGCTTCTTTGATGGGGCATTAGCCAATCAAATTGGAGGTATAGGTGTTCATCTTTTGATCAGTCAGGACCATTATTTCTGTTTCAAATTGGGTGTTGGTCTAAGTACAAACACCAGATCTGAACTACTTGCTTTATGGACACTCCTTTATTGTGCTAAATCCATGGGCCTTCCCACTTTGCACATTCATGTTGACCCCACTGCCACCATTAATTGGTTCAATCGAAGATCAGCGCTTACTTTACGTACACTTGATCGCTGGTGTCAACGTATCCGGGATATGGAACCATACTTCATCCAGCTAAAAGCTGTTCACATATACAGAAAACACAATACTAAGGTTGACAGCTTATCCAATGAAGCATTAACCTTGGCCTTAGGCCATTCTCAGTTTACTGAATTCACTGATGGTGAATGTATTGATCAGGGCACTTTCCATCTTTTCTAGCCCTTAGCACTTGAGTCTTTTATGTGCTTCTGCTATTGACATCCTTTGGATGATTGAGGTGGATGATCCCCACATATTATTGATCTCACTTGTTTAATGCTTCTTTGGATTAGCTACTTCAGTATTAGACTTGAATTCTTTGTCTGTTGAAGGGTAGTGCTGTGGATGTAGTCAAGATTCCTAGATTGTAAGTGTTCCCTTTGAAGGTAGATCCAGTATTCCTGTGAAACTGATCAAAGACATTTGTCTGTTGATGATGAACATAGATGTATCTTCTCCATGTGCTTAGCAATAGCTGAAGTTGTAGTCTACTGATGATGAACATAGTTGTATCTTCTCCATGTGCTCAGCAATAGCTGAAGTTGTAACCAAGTTACCTTTGATTTCAATGAAATAACAAGGAACTGATATTTTCCCCTGGAAAAAAGCTTTGGTGTTTATATATATATATATATATATATATATACATATAGAAAAAGACATGTTTAAAAATCCACAACGTTGACTGCTGAATATGGCTCACATTTCTGACCCGTTTTACTTGCGTCACACGTCCCAACATTTACTTTACAATTCACTTTTTCTGCTCGTAGTTGGCTAAATTCTAGACCATTTGCATCTTTGGCCGGAATTTGGCAATATGATTTGTTGTTGAGAATGAGATTTTCAGTGTTGAAATTACAATTTTTATTGCAAAAATGGATTCAAGACCTTCAATTACCCTTGGGGCACTTGAATTATACAATTCCAATTATTGAAAACTACCATTTTGGCAATTTTCACCAAATTTTGGCTAAAAATCTCACCATAATCGAAAGTTTAGCTTACATACACCCTTGCATGTATTTGCAAGGGTACTATAGACAAGGTTACATAAAGAAAATTCCTTGTGAATATGAAGAATTCTGATGTTGTCAAATCCTTTCTTTGCACCGATCATTTGATAAGGTTATCTACTTTAAAAAGTTGGAAACCTTTATCATCTTCAAAATATTATATTTAAATGCGTAAAAAGCCTTATAAACATTTTCAAAAGGATACAATATCTTTTTCAAATGTTAGATATATTTGTCACACAATTGGAACTTTTCAAATGTTAAATATATTTATAATTTAAATTTGTTACACAATTAGAATTTTAGATAAATTATGTATTTAACTTAAATTAAAAATGCTAAAAACAATTTTAGAACTTTAGACAAATTATGAATTTAACTTAAATTAAAAATGCCAAAAACAATTTTAGAACTTTAGACAAATTATGAATTTAACTTAAATTAAGTTAAATTAAAAATGCCAAAAACAATTTTAAAACTTTAGACAAATTATGAATTTAACTTAAATTAAAAATGCCAAAAACAATTTTAGAACTTTAGACAAACTATGAATTTAACTTAAGTTGAGTTAAATTAAAAATGCCAAAAACAATTTTAAAACTTTAGACAAATTATGAATTTAACTTAAATTAAAAATGCCAAAAACAATTTTTCACAAGGAACACTAAAATTTACTATTTACAGGAGACTAAAATTTATTATCTAAAATAGATTGTAGTTTTATTATTTAATGTTTATAGAAACTTATTTTTATTAATTTGGTGTAAATTAATTTTTTTTTGAACAACCATACAAATGGGAAAAAAAGATTGCTGACATCTCCAAATATTTATCTCTTTCAAATGTTAGATATATTTATATTTTAAATTTGGATGGAAAGAAAAGATTGATTGCATTTCTAAATGAAATCTCTCTTTCAAATATTAGATATATTTATATTTTAAATTTGTGACAAAATTCTTTCAAATATTAGATATATTTTTATTTTAAATTTGAGACAAAATTAGAACTAAAGACAAATTATGAATTTAACTTAAATTAAGAATATCAAAATCAATTTTCTCAGAGGAAACACTAAAATTGACATAAGTCTAAAATTTACTATTAGAAATAGATTGACATAAGACTAAAATTTACTATTAAAAATAGATTGTATTTTTAGTATTCAATGTTTATAGAAACTTATCTTTATTAATTTGGTGTAAATTGTGTATGTTTTACATTGGCAATATTGTATGCATGCTTTTATAATTTTAGCATTCATTGTTTGTTTATAGTTTGTACGTTTTTTTTCACCAAGATTGCATTTACTAGGCATATTAATCCAACTTTCAAAATTAAGTTGTCAAGGTGTTTATATATAATTCTAATGCAAATTAAAAAACAACTTACATCTAGGGACTTACATCTAGGGATTAGAAGAGAACGAATAGCAGGGTTGAAATTCTAGCTTTATACCAAGGCATGCTTATATTGAAAGATATGGAAGTAACAAGTGTTCTTGTCTTCGACGATTTGTCAATTGTCATAGGAGAAATGAGAAAACCAAGACTTGGCTCTTTTTCTCATGTTGCCAAGTCCATAACAAGAACACAAGGACTTGTTTTATACTTTAAAGAAATCACATTCAATCACATCCTTTGAGCTTGCAACTCCGATGTAGATTCAACGAAAACACGACAATTAATCTAAGCATAGGGAACTTGATTAAAAGATTGGGTAAACTTGTCATTAGTTTAATCCCATGAATTAGAAAGTAAGCTTGGCATATATAAGCGTTTTTGGTGACAAGTGGCCAAGGAGGATATTTAGGCTCCTCCCTCCTATGCTTCAATGTCTTTGTAGGAGGACCATAATGCCTAATATGATGGTGTTAAGTAGCCCAAACAGGATGATTCACTTCATCATGGTGGTGGTTTTAACCACTAGTTTGGAAGGCATCCTACCTAGTTGCTTATCGCATGGATTTGTAGCTTGGTCTCATTGACATTGGGGATATAACGAGGATTGCAACATTATTAGTATGAGGATATTATACAGGTAGCCAAGTCTCTCCCAATGGATTGGTTGGGAGAATTTGAGTTTGATACAAGGTATCTTTGGGTAGAAAAACAAAGGTCAATGCAAAGTGGTGACTTGGATGCTAGTTCCCGTTCCTTTGCACAATCTCCAATCATCATGGTTGAGCATGCACACAATGGCAAATGTGTGTTTTGTGAGTGTTAGGACCAACAAAAAATTATTAGGTCTTTGAGTAGACAATTGGATGCCTTTTATGTAGCAATTTAACATTTAATTGAAAGCTTGGGCAATCACATTGAAGCCCAAATGACTAGGAATGCAAGCATAGAGATGACAATGGAAGCTAACAACTTAAAATTGGAGAAATTGCATGTATATTTCAATATGCATTACAATACAATATTGGTTTATTCTCATAGTTTGCGATCCATGGTGGATAGGTTGTAATTTATGTTGGTTTATTCTTGGAGGATTTAAGGGAAGACATCATAGTCTAGCAAGTTCCCGAGGAAATGGAAGAGGAAGCAACCAATTTGAAAAGGGACAAATGGGAGGTCCTTTCGGCGGTAGGGAGATGATGATTGAGAACAAACACAAAGCTATGGAACTTAGTCTTCACAAAGCATCCTTTGCCAAAAATGATACTTGGTATGCTTGAGGGTAACCAAAGTATTCATGTTTGACCTTTTGTAAATTTTCCTCATTGTCGCCAAGCGTGGGTACAATTTTAATAAAAACCATACATAACATACATTGCTCATCATTAATATGCTTCCTTCCGGATTGTGGCCTCGAGAGAAGAGAATGGATGACTGTGATAAACTGCTAGTACATTACCTAACCCAATAATTGCAGGTTAGTTGGAAATAACTCTAATTTGAATATAATTAGGGCTACATAACATGAGATCATCGCAAATCAAGGGGGGATATATTTACAACATGCAAGGATCAAATTCTGAATTCCAGTGAATAAATTGATAATTTTAATAGCTAGTAACAAATTGAGCAAATAGTAATAAGTCGTGCAAATAAAAGGCCTCTTCACCTTTAGCTCTGGAAATGTCATCACATCAGGAGAATGATGGATTTTTCCCTCTGAAATTTTCAGTACTTTGGAGACCATTGTTCCTATCTTTCCTTTCTTGGACTATTGTCATCTTATCTTGATCCCGTGGCAATTTTTGCATGCATATATTATTAACAAGGATAAGTAATGTTGGACCTACTCCTAATGGTCAAAGAGTGCCCTATTTTGAATAAAATGGATCTCCCCACTAGGATTCAAACCTACGATCAATCAATTAACCTCTAAGCTACTAAGGAACAACATAGGGTTAGATCCCATATACTTTCAAGATTCTTGTTCTTTGGACAAACCCATGCATGACTAGTGCATGAACCATTGAGAAACTCAATAAAGTTTCTTTGTAACTCTTGAAACTTTGTGTACACCTAGCCCTAGAGTTATTGAACCATTTTTTTTTTGTAAGTTAGAAAAATATTAAAATACAAAGGAAAATGTACAAAATACAGTGGCAAGGGGCCTCCCATGGTGAGAAAACAACCCAAAGCAGAGTTATGTAGGCCTCTCTAGAGGAGAAAACAACCCATCATCAAAGTTTTTCTTCCATATCTATGATACTGTTCTGACAAAACTATAAGCGTAAAAGCTAACAAGAGTTTAGCATCTTTGTAACAAAAAACAACCCAGACCCAGAGTTCAGAAAAAGACAATGACAGAATTAAAAGATCTACTTGATATTGGAGTTGGTGCATGGTTGCAACGTGGATGCCATGGGTTTGTCCTCAACCTTGACAACTGCTCCTTGGTCTCGTGCTGCGCTGTTAGTGCCTTCAGTGTAGGCTTTTTGCTCCTAAGTATCATTCTTCATATTTTTTTCCTCTTTAACTCTAATATTCACCTATGGAATTGTGGAAGCACTGTGTTCTTTATCAACGTTCTCAAAGATCCCATGGATGGTGTCGTCCTCAAAAATGGTCGAGAGAAAAGGTGAGGGAAGACAATAAGCCATGGCCACCTCCGTGCACCAATCTAGTATTGCTTTAACTTTATCACTTAGCTCGAGGAGACGCACTTGACATTCTTCCTCTGCTTCATTGAGGTCGTTTCATAGGAGGAGGACATTCATCATTCTTCCTGGCTCCTCTGGAAGGCCCATTTCCATTTCTCCCAGGTTTGGGCCGACATTTCTCCCACCATGTCTTCCTTGACATCCTGAGTGATTCATGTTCTCCAGAATCACCACAGGGTTGATTATTGTCCAAAGTAAACAGTTTGCCAAGGAATTTCTATGTCCAGGAAGGTTGAGCGTTGGAACCAGATAAGGAATGTTGTTGTGAATGAGAGTCATGGTCATTAAAAGGATGGAGTCACGGACGAGGAGGTGTGAATGTTGTGCGAGTGGCCCTGTCACATCCTATCTTGGGAATTGCTTGTGCGTAAATGTGGAGGGCTGGTGGCAGTTGCATCACCGTCACCTCAACTGCCTCAACTTGCCACCTTTGCGTCCTAGTCCCATCCGTAATAACTCCACACGAATTGCCGGGTGACACCCCATACGGGAAGTTATTGAACTCTAAATACAATATGATCTTCTTTTTTAAACCGAGGAAAAAAACAGAATAGGATCTTTTTTTTTTCCAAAGGAAAAAATCACAATAGGATCTATTATTATTATTATTACTACCATTCAATTGTTTTATTACTTTAAAAAATAATAATTTGATTATATAGAACCTTCAAATCAAGAGAGAACTTTTAGACTTAGACAAAGAACGATTTACAAGTGAAAATAACAATTTTTTGGAAATGCATAATTAGTAAATCTATGATTAGTTGTAATATCTCAATCACCCTAGTGAGACATGGTCAAAGAATGTTACCGTGTGGGCCAAAGATAGGTAATGTTTTGATGAGCCAAAGATATCTGTCATGAATGGACTATGAAGTCTCGCTAGTGAGGTAGATTAGCGGGCTTCTAGATTCGTTGATTTTTGTAGAGGGGTAGGTTTCAAGAATTCCTCTAGTTAATAGAGGGATTGGATCAATAGGATTTAGACAGATTCACATGTTATGATATCGGTGTTAATAGAGAACAGTATAGATTACCCCATCTTTTTTATTTCTTTGGCAAGGGTATAGAAACATTTCCAATTGTAGCATTTCCAATCATAATGAGATGTAGGAAAGAGTTGTTTTCCCTATATTTTAGTTGTTTAAGTTGTTACCATATTATGTGACCCCTAACTACTCTCTTTGAACAATGGGCTAGTGTCTTAAATGATGAATTGATATACCTTGATAGAAGTGAACTTATTCTTTGGCCAATGGAATAGTTACCATATTATGTTACGTTATGACCCACACCCTAACATAATATGGTTAAATGATTTGGCAATTGATCCCTCTGTAACAGATCTATATTCTTCCTAATAATAGTTCTCAATATTTGTTGATCTCTTATAGTAATCACATCTTGAGTTTTGCAAGGATAACTTGGTATATCTACAATATGATCATTGTCCTACTTATGTCCATGAGTAACTATTTGCCTAGCTTGGAAAATGGTGGGAGCCATACCCAATCGAAAAATATTATTTACCCAAATGCATTTCAAGCAATTGAAATAGGGCCTATCCCATTGATCCCTAGGCTCTTCTTGCAATTCTGGACATATTTCAATAATTGTCTCTCCTTTAGTTCATAATAAAAACACAATTTTCATTTCTCTTCTGGTGGGATACAATATTGAGAGATTTCCATAGAAGAATACTGATTTATACAATTTTTTCTATTTTTGGGTGTTTTACTATGACCCTTGGTAAATTTCTTAGATGATGTATTATTTTTAAACGAGGTCCCCATTATAATTCTCCTTGTCGATTATAACACTTAAGTGATTCAACCATATTAATAGTTAAAGTCCTAGGGAAAACTAGTAAAACTAATGAATACATATATAATGTGATCTAGGCCGTGGTCCTTTTTATAGAACATGAAAAAGATGTCTCAACATGAAAGTTTGCTAATTAATAATTATCTTCTAGATAATAGACTCTACACGTATATATAAAATCTTTTCACTCATGAGACTAAAGATAATGAAGGTGGGAAAATGTGGGAAACAAATTTCAAACTCCATAAAATAACATTGTCTAATGATTAGAAGGGATGTAGTGCATCTTGGTAGCGTGCTTGTTTTGGGTACAAAGTGTTGTAGGTTCACTAAATTCTGTCACATATGCCTTTCCCTTTTTTTCTATGGAAAGAGAGAGGAATAGAAGGTCATTTGATATTGATTCTGATGGAACTTGAAATAATTGAATCATATTATACGTATCAACAATTTTTTTTTCTATTCTATTTATCTTTGGATGTTCAAGAAAGTGCTCTTAGTTTAGTTTGGTAGAATGCAAGTCTCCAAAACCTGATGCCATAGGTCGAATCCTACAAAGCAATGGATTATCAAGAATTTATTCCAACACTAAAGATTATCGAGAATTCATTCCAACTGGAATGAGCAATGGAATTTGACCTCCCATAAAAATCAGGAGGCCTATGAAATGGGAGGATATTCCTGGATCCAATATCCAATTGATCACCATATCGATATTCTGAATATGCAATTATGATTAATCCAACCAAAGTTATAGGAATTGATGGCAAAGCCCGAGTCATTTAGTTTCAACTAAATAAGTAGGGATGATGGCTATCATGGATAGATTGAACCCTGAATTTTTAATGAATCTCAATGAAATGATCATAAATAAATATAGAGAGAATCAACGAAATGAATGAATTTGAAATAGTGAACTGGAAGGGTTTCCCCTCCATTTTGAATAAGTTGTATCTCCCGTGAGCTAATGAATAAGACTACGATGGAAATGCTAAAAGCCAATAAGAAATAGAAATAACTAATTATAGTTATATTAGGTGTGGAAGGACTGAATGAAAAATGGTTTATGCATATCTTCACGAGAAAATTACCTAAATTTTTCTTTTTTTAACCTTGAGATAAGAATATAAAAGATCAATTTTTCAAACTCATGCATGCAAAAAGTTGTGTTTAGCTATGGCCCCAAGTGCTATTTTTCCTATTATAAATAGATAGTTATAAATTTGTGGGGGAAATAGTTTTGTTCCCCCTTACTTCTTCATGATATAGAGCTATCCACCTGGTTTTCCCTCCAAATGCATCGAAAAAAAAAAACTTGGGAGTTGATTCCTTTTTGGCGAGTTGTTGCGTCTGCAACAATTTCCCAAAATTCTAAAATTTTTTAGGACCCTCCTTTGTTTTGGATTAGCCTGTTTTTCCTTCCCTACTTTGATGCAATGATTTCTCAGAATGTTTGTTTTAATGCCTGGGTTGCTCTACTTGCTGCCTTGGAGAGCCTTTGGAAACCTGTTGGATTGCTGCTGTTGAACGTATTTGAAGCTTGCTGAAATCGGAAGCTGTTTTGCTTTGGTTTTCCGCCGTTGCGGCGGGTTTTAAGTTTTCACCTCCCGATTGCAGAACCTTCCGACTGCCGACCCTTATTTGTTACGGCAGGTGCTTTTCTGATTGGGCATCGGATGCTTTTTTAATCTTTTATCCCGCCGTTGCGGACGAGCTTTTGATCGTGATTTCTGGTTTTCTCCCGACTTATGTGTTTTCGAATGACTTCAAGTTTTTTAAGTCGGAACCTTTTACTGTGTTAATTTCCCCCGTTGCGGAGGGATTTGGACTTCCATCCTCCGACTTGAGATCCTCCCGATGCCCGACGTGTGTAACCGGAACGGAGACTTTTAGGATTGTATCTTCCGCCATTACGGAAAGCTTCAAACTCTCGGCTTCCGATTCAAGTTTTCTCCGACGTCCGATTGTTGAGTTCTCCCGTCTCGCCCAACATTGCGGACGGATCGACGTTATGGCCTTCCGCCGTTGCGGAAGGTTCCGCATTCTCACCCTCCGATTTAGAATGGATTCCCATCTGACATGTTATGTTGCACGTGTGGATTTTGTATATATGTGAGCGGGTCACGGGGTTTGTTTATCATTCCATCGTTGTCGATTAGTGTGCTTTGCCGTGATCTGTCGCGCTCGCCCGTTTCGCCGTTGCAATACTTTCGGTTTAGGTGTTTTCACCGTGCTCGGCGGTTATCTCCACGTCAGCTGCGCGCTCTTTCCAGGTAGGTTATTTTCACCATCTCCTTTTCCTTTGAAGAATGCGGTAAAGTTTATATGGACAGTTTTGGGTTGCGGTAGTTTTCCCCTAGCGGTTTGCCGGTTCCGTTGTTTTCAAGCCTATATAAGTAAGGGGAGGGCTAGTTTTGACAGTCAGCGGGGCTGGTTTTTTAACTCACGGAGAAATTATTTAGGTCGCGGCCTTTCTTGTAAAGCCCGCATATAGAGATGGGGGTTTGGTGCAGACGACCGTTACGCCGTCTGCACCAAGCTTCCCCGGATAGTGATGATTGTGTTAGAAGAGGGGATTGTATAGGCGTTTTCTGCATTACCTGTGGGTTTTCCTCGCGGTTGTGGCCTCATTTTATCCGCACCCTCGGACATTGGTTTCGCCACGCCATTCTGCACTTCTTGTTTTGAAACCCTAGCTGGTTGGAAAGAATCCGCTGCGATTTGTCGATCTTTAGCCTGGAACACCATGGGTAGTCAAACTAATGTAATTGTTTTGCCGCTAACGGCGTGGCTCCTCATTGTGTCCGTTCCTGCTAAGATATATGTTGTTAAAAGCATAGGGAACCCCCACAGTCATGCCGCATATAACTACGTTCGATCATCTCTTTTGTTGATACACACAGGCTAAACTTTTGAGTATTGCATGCTGCATTTTAATGGTTCTAATGATTAAAGCAACTTTTAGGCTGCACATATATGCATTGGGTTCTTTACTTACTATCACCTTAAACACGTGAGACTGGCATACTGGATATCGATGTAGTTTGTTGCAGTTTAAAGATGGTTATGGAATGGTTCAATATTGTGCAGTAATGTTGCATCTTATAGACAAGGACACTAACATGTGCATAATAAGCCTATTAGTCAGTTCAGTTAGGTTATGCAAGCTGGTATCTTAGTTTTTTTTGACTAATTGTTGTAAATACTGCACACTGATATAGAAATGTCTGCAACTTTAATGCCTCAATATTATCATGTTACCTATGGCAAGAAGAAGTCAATTCTACCATGTCCAAAAGACAAAAGAAGAAGGCCCCAGTGGTGGAAGAAGTGCCACAAGCAGAAGCTGAAACAAAGACTGAATATATATATGGGGACACTCAATGTGTCTCTGGTGTTGAACCCGAATATCAGTGGGGGGATGTCTATAGACTCATCACCAGAAGAGAGGTGCCTGATATGGGACTGGAAGAGGAACCCATCTACGCCAACATCAAAAGATCAACACTCATGAAGGTCGCCACTAGGCCGAAACTCTTCCCATGCCCAGAAGTCATAGGATGGATTCTGCCTCGGGCGGATGTCTCAACAATGATTCTGAAGGATGTTAATGATCAAGGTTATGCTGCGTACAGCCCTGGTTATGTAGCCTTGGCCTACCATCTGCCGGAGCCTGAAGTGTTCGTGTCTGATGACTGGTTGAGTAACATTAAAATGGACCTGATAGAAACCATGAAAAGAATGATGCTAACAGGGAAACTTTTCAGGCCTAGAGCAACGAATGAGTATGATACAGCGAGTCTAAGGGCTCCATACAGATTCATAGCCTTGATGCTCAACAAAATATTTGGAAGAGCTCATGGCAGGTTGTTCAAGCTGGAATGGATACCTCTCATCTTTCATGTGGCCACTGATGGGACAATCTTCAACTGACCCAGCCTGGTTTCAAACAGTCTGTCTGCTTGCTTGGCCGCAGCCCAGGGGGGAGAGACTCAGAAAAAGTCTGAGTTTTACATGAGCTCGATACTTATAGACTACATATTGTGTCATAAGCCCTTCCCGGGTCTCAGATGCATCTGGGACAGGGAGAGAATGCCTATCTACGCGGCTTACAAACCTTTGTGGGCACATGTTTATCACAGCCACTATAGAGAAGTACGCGAACAGTTCATTATGCCATTGCACACCCTCATTTTTTTGAAGGAATGTGACTGCTTGTCGGAGGGGGCCATGAAAGTAATAGAAGAATACGCAGACTATTACTTGACAGAAAATGGCATGTATTTCAGAATGTTTGGTGGCTCAAAAGCCCCTTCCCTGCTGCCAAAATACGCAACCGACTATATTGTCCATAAGGAGGCGGTCAGGCAAGTTTTCATCGATGGAATAGGCAAATTCATGTTTGAACACAAGAAGACCGCTTACCCCCCTTTGCCATTCAAACTAGGAAGCTGCAGATTTGCTAAAGTGAAACAGGCTGATGAATTTGTAGCAGAATTAGAGAAATTCCATTTTGGCAGGATGCCATTCCAGAGGAGTGATTCCCAAGGTAAGGTTGTGGAGCATTGCAAAGAACATAAGGTTCACTTTGAGTATACTCATCACTTCGATAAGGAAGAATCTGTCTTCTCAAGTGCCCCTAACTTGACAGCTCTAAGAAGAAGATTCAAGCCAAAGATCACCACTAAAGGTGGAAAAGGGGCTGAGCGAGCCAAAGCTGAGCAAGCCAGAGCTAAGGAAGAGGCCAAAAGGAGACAGGAGGAGGCCCAAAAGTTAGCACAGGAAGCTGCAAGATGGCTTCATAGCGAAGAAGAAGAAAAAAGAAAAGCTACCCAAGAAGCAGCTGAGAAGGCACAAGAAGTAGCCAAAGAGGCTGAAGAAGTAGCTAGGAAAGCAGCTGAAGAAGCGAAGAGAAAGCTAGATGAGGAAATGAGAAGGCAGGAAGCAGAAGGTCAAAAGCTGACAGAGACAGGACAATCAGCTACTGAGGAGCAGACCCAAGAAACAGAAAATCCAGAGGTCCAGGTTCCACAAGTGCCTGCTACCGACACTCTTGTGTTCCCTTCGCTCAGAATAGTTCCTTTTGTCCAGGAAAAGGGCAAGGAAATCCCTGATTTCAATATTGTGTATTATGATAGGGATACCAAGAGAATAATGAAGAGGACAGAAAGAAAGGTAGAATCAGAAGGAATGGCTGGCACAATGATAACAGATACTGCTGTTATGATAGGGACAGACGTGGATCCAATACTTGCCATAAGGGCCGGAACTGCAATACTACATGCTTCAGAGGATAACATAGACAAGGTGATGACTAAACTGGAGTCATACAAGAAATATTCTGGGCAGCTAAAGGATACCCTGAAGAGAGAAAGAGAGGAGGGCAACAGACTAAAGCGCAAGTTTGAACACTTACAAAGGGAAATGAATACTGCTGAAGCTGAACTGCAGGTTCTCCATGAAGAAAGACAGGCCCAGGAGGCTACACAGGAACACCTGGAGCAAGTGCAAGCAGAAGATCAAGGGTTGAAGAAGGAGAAGGAGCAGTTACTGTCAAAGGTGATAGAGCTGGAAGAGCAGTAGAAGATCATCTATGAGGCCAGTGATTCACAGATCCAAGAACTGAAAGAGCAGCTAGCGTCTCTGACTGCTGACCTGGAGGTAGCCAAGGAATATCAAGTCGATCTGCAGCCATTTAAAGACCATATCCTGGCTCAGAAGGCTAAAATGCTGCAGCTGCAGACCACGCTGGAAGAAGAAAGGTGCAAAGTCCTTCAGATTGACAGCAGGCTAGAAGAGATCATGGAAACTTCCTCATACTTCGTTGATCGATCTCAGGATGTTCTTGAAGTCTTAAGTGCCAGAATGGCGAGGCCGAAAGATGATGCCGAGACTCTAGAAGGGCTACTAGTAAAAGACCATCAAGCCCTCAAGAGAGATCACAACCTAGTAGAGTTTGCCATCAGTACTGCAGAAGACTTCAAGAAGGCTGTAAAAAGGATGCAAGGAGCTTGCTCAGAATATTTCAGAAGGCTCCTGAATATGTACAACCGATGTCAAATAGAGGCTGAGCATAGGCTTGAGGAGTTCCCGAACCATGAGGCCTTTGTGGAAATATTGCAGAAAAGATATCAAGATGCAGAGGCCAGAACTCAACAGATCAGAACCATTGATGACCTGGTGCTGAAGAACGAGGTAGGCCACGCAGCCGTTAGCATGCAATTTCTAGAAGATCAGCTTCGGTTGAGCCCAGCAAGGATTGAGGCCATCAGGAACCAAGTTGAAAAGTTTGAAATCAACATTCAGCCCCTGGAGCCATGCGCATTTGAAGGCATTGCTGCAGAAGCAGCAGCATGGAAAAAGTTCTTAGATAGCCAGGCGGGACCCTCCTCATAAAGAATCGGTCAACTTTATAATAATTTAATAATTCTGTAAAAGTTTTTTGAGAAGTGAGGTGTTGGGAATACTAAAGGTTGGGAAGCCCAAAGGTTACTTTGGGCAGCCCAACCATTTTACCTTTTTGTATAAAAGTAGGAAGCGTAGAGAGAAGAAGTGGGCTTTTTTCCCCAGTAAGACTGGTGATGACATATTGTAAGAAGAACTATTTCCTTTTGCAATAAAAATTTACAGTTTGCCTGTTGAAAGAAGATCGGTGGGATTTCAATGTTTTGCCATGGATAGTCGGAAGATGAACTATTTTGTTTTTCAGCATTGTATCCATGAATCGTGAGATCATTCTAACTTTACGACTTATGTATTTGTTTATATGATTTCTGATTTATTTTATGAAATAACCACCATGAGTAATGTAAGCTGATCATAAACAATTAGCTATCTGGTTGTTGAAATATCTTTCATTTGTCCATGCTTGTAAAAGTAAATGTCAGCTATCTGTAATTGCTTTTATCATGTGTGCACGCCCACATTACTCATACTTAAATACAATTTGGCTCCCCGGGGATAGGTAGATAGAGATAGATAGATAGATAGATAGCTAGGTCATTGCACAGCTGCATGTGTGATTCAGGTGCTGGTGAGCCTAAGACGAGAGGTAAGAACCTGCGCATCACTTTGTGTATGCTCCTTGCATCCTTCACCACCCTGCATAATTAGGTAGATACTTGCATTCCATTCTTAAGTAAAAAAAAGTACAAATTCCGGTGGACCGGGCCGCAACCGGTAACCCCTTTTTTTTGTTACTTTGACCTACGGTGGCCGGACCATAAATTGGACAGATTCCCTATACCAAACAGTCAACGGGCTAGTTGGGAATGTTGATTGGGAATAATCCCTTACTGTTGCCGCCTGCGAATTTCCAGGCCTCAACATGAGTATTAGAAAGGAATAGAGAAAAATATCTTCTTTGAATGAAAAATGACAATATCTTTGACTCTTAATTTAAACTCCGTTTCTAGCAATTAATTTGGCTTGCTAGTGGGAGGATATTAGGTAGCCGAAGGTACATAAGTTGCCTATTCAAATTTATGTTCCACAACAAATTAGACCACACTAATATTTTGTCTTTCAATGCGGAGAGTCAATTAATTAGTACACATCAAGGATCTATTTTTTCATTTTCTAACGGTGAAGAAAACAATGATTCTCGTATGGTTCTGTCACCATCTGACTGTTTTCGATTCATTCTATTCAATGATACAAAATGTTATGATATGGTAAATAAATCAAATAGGGAGTATCCCATGAGAAAATTTGTTGAATTTTCAATTCTCTTGGGTCATTTACATAATATCACCAACTGTTTCCCATCATACCATTTTCTAACTTATAAAAAGGTAGTATCGAAGAAACATTCCATTTTCCACAATTATTTCAATACTTTCCAAGTACTTAAATACTATTTCATGGACAAAAATATGACAATTTATCATTTTTTATTAGTGCAGGAGCATCATTTCCAATTTCTTAGGACCAAATTGTTGGTCTTCCTCACATGAATTCCGTGAAAAAACATTTCTAGTAATTAGTCTTGGATAATTGATTCCTGAAAGTATATTTATATTCGAGGATGAATCACTCCTCGAATCCGGTAAAATTATAGTAGTTGATGAGGAATCTTTAGTCATCAGATAAGCTAAACCCTATTTGGCTGCTCGAAAAGAGACTATTCATGTCCATTATGGAGAAATTATTGACAAAGGAGAAACATTGATAACATTGATATATGCAAGGTTCATATCTAATGATATAGTTCAAGGTCTTCCTAGAGTTGAACAATTGTTAAAAGACCATTTGAATAATTCAATATTGATGAATCTAACATAAAGTTTTGAAAATTGGACTAGAGACATGGAAAGATTTTTTGGAAGTCTTTGGGGGTCATTCATCAGTGCTAGGGAAACCATGGACCAAAGTCAGATTCATTTGGTCAATCTAATTCGAAATGTTTATCAATCCCAAGGGATATGAATTTGTGATAATCATATAGAGATTATCACATGCTAAGTGACATCAAGCGTATTAATTTATGAAGATGGAAAAATTCACATTTTTTCACTCGAGGAACTCATTGACTACCACAAGCACATAGGAATTGCACTCTAGAAGAGGCAATCCACTATCAAACTATGTTATTGGGAATAACAAGGGAATCTATGAATACTCAAAGTTTATATCTAAAGGAAGTTTCCAATAAATTGCTTGGGTCTTAGCTTAAGTTTCTCTACAAGGTCGTATCAATCAACTGAAAGGATTGAAGGAAAATGTTATTCTCATGGGGATAATACCTGTCGATACTGGACAACATATTCACCATTTAGGGAAATGGAATGGAATGGATCCAAGAATGGGGAATAAGGATATATTTAGCAATAAAGTGAATGATATTTTATTTCATCATGAAAAAGTTCTTTTTTTCCATTCACAAATTTTTTCACAATATATTGAAACAACCATTAAAATAAGGCTTGATAAATAATCTTTCTTTATAAAAAGATTTATTGTTACATTCATGAATATTCATTCTATAATATAATAGGAATAATATCAAATATTCCATGAACGAGATTATTTATGCCACGTACTAGACATACATACAATCTTTGAGATGTAATAGACCCCGTTGGAAAAATTAGACATTATGGTCCATGTTATTTTGTTATTTTTGGGAGGAAAGCAAACAAGAATGAGAAAAATATATTGGAAAATTGATTTGGAAAAAATGATGGAAGCAAGAGTTCATTTAGGAAATAAAACTAAGAAATGGAATGCTAAGATATTAGGACCTCGCATTTTCACAGAGCATAAAGATACTCATATTATAAATATGACTAAAACTACTTGTTCTTTATTAGAAGCATGTCATCTGGTGTTTGGTATAATTGGTAGGGGAAAACAATTCCTTATATTAGTAAGAAATATCAAGCAACTGATTTAGTAGCATCAAATGCTACAGAAGCTTGATGCCATTATGTAAATAGAAAATGGCTTGGTGGTATGTTAACTAATTGGTTTACTACCAAGACGAGACCTCAAAAGTTCAAGGATTTTAAAAATGGAACAAGATATGGGAACGATTAAATCGACCTCCAAAGAAATAAGTAGCAATGTTCAAGAGACAATTGGACCAAATGCACAAGTATCTAGGTGGGATTAGATACATGACAAGCTTACTTGATATTGCAAGATTACCAATCAACAAGAAGAATCCACTGTTCTTGGGGATTGTAGAACTTTCGATATTTTGACATTTTTCTTAGTTTATATAGATCGTGATCCAGATCTTGTGGATATCCTAATTCCAACCAATGATGATGTTATAGCTTCCGTCCAATTGTTATTTATGATATTAGAAAGTTCATACACACACACACACACACACACACACACACACACACACACACATATATATTATTCATGGAAATTCTTTCTTTTTTTGTATGAGAACCAATCCTCTTGTTCTTGGAGTTTTTGCACTTGTGGGAAAAATATGTGTCATATTGCTCAAATAATTGTTCTCACACTAGATGTACCTTTTCCTCTAGGTAATATGACTAGTATTTATAATTCAACGAAAATTAAGGGTCAAGGTACAACAGTTTAGTAAATTCAAGTTACTTGTAAGGTACAAAAATTATTAAGAAACCATAAGGTTAGGGATGTAGCTATCAGTGCTATAGATGGTTTGACGAGAGGAATGAGAGTGATTGACATTGGAGCTACTCTAAGTGTTCCAATTGGTGGAGCTAATTTTAGATGATTTTTCAATGTTCTTAGAGAACACATTGATAATTTGGGTCCTATAGATGTTGTCATAACATATCCTATTCATATATATGATCCCTCCTTTATAGCGTTGGATACAAAATTATCCATTTTTAAAACATGCATTAAAGAAATAGGTCTTTTGGATCCTTATCCCCGTGGGGTAAAAAATAGCTTATTTAGAAGAGTTAGAGTCTTTAAAACAATATTCATTATGGAGTTTATCAACAACATTGCCAAGGATCATGGAGGGGTATCTGTATTTGGAGTAGGATAATTGTAACACCCCATATTTTGACTAGGAATGTTTACCATCATACACACTGCATTTTATTTTGCTTATTATCTATTGGACTCAACTAAATTGAGTAAACCATATTTCAACATGTTAGACCTGATTATATGATGTTACTATGCTTATGTGTATGCTATGATTATGATGTTATGATGTTATCATTTCCATGATGTCTCTATGCTTATTGTGGAAATTGAACTAGGTGATAGATTAATTTTACTCACAACAATTAACAATTGATCATGCAAAATCACTCACAAAGAAATTGAAAATTGGAACTGAACACTAAACTGTATTAAATCAGTGTACAATAGCCAACCCTGTAAAATAATAGGTTACTGAATAAATAACATACATCAGGGATTCAAATGCATGAGGATCAATTCGAATCTAGCATAAAGCAGGCTTGCCAAAAATAAGCAAATCCTCCATAGGTGTAAAAAGCTGATCCCAAATCTGTCATGGAGCTCACGAATTGGAAAAAAGGCTTAGGCAAGCTAAAGAGTGGTGGAATGGCAGCTCATACATGCTTTTGCATGGAGAAAAGAGAGGAGGATGTGTAGGACAAAAAACTAGTCAACCTCACCTAGTCTAGCTTTTCCTTTTGCCTTAAAACACTGAAAAAGTAGGCAATAAAGCAGAAAAAGTAGAAGGGCGCCTAGGAGGCCAGGAATAAAGCAGAATTGATTCCTTTAGCTCTCCCATGCGCTACATGAGTCAAATAAGGCAAGTTTGACCATTATAGATAGGCAAATGACAACTTGCACAAGGTGGGACACATGAACTAGGCAAATAAGACAAAAATAATGGAATTAATGTCTAAGTGGGTAAACTATGGGTTGATTATTCTAAAAACCCCCCTTAAGCCTGAATTATGAGTAATATATTAGAAAATTATAGGGCCTAGCAACAAGGCTTAGTCACCCTTTACATATTGCATGCCCATTTAAACAAGGAAAGAGGCAAAACCAACTTGGGAAAATCCTCCCTTAAACATGGACTGTAAAACAAAATTGTAGAATCTTGTCTTCACTAATGCTTGCACAGCATGATCAACAATCCCCAGCAGTGATTTGAGATTGCTGAAGGTCTTCTCACAAAATGCTTTGGTGAAGATATCAGCTACTTGTTCTGAAGATGAGCAGAAGAGTAGGTGAATGGTGCCATCATGCACAAGCTCTCTGATGTAGTGCATATGGATCTCAATGTGTCTGGTTCTCTGCTTCTGAAATGGATCTTTGCAGATTCGAATGGTACTCTGGTTATCATAGTAGATGGTAGTTGAGTAATCTAGTTCGAATCCACACTCTCCAAGTAAACCCTGCAACCATAAACATTGAGTTGCTGCATTAATAACTCCTCTGTACTCTGCTTCTGTAGATGAGAGTGCAATGGCACTCTGTTTCTTGCTTGACCAACTGATTGGCCCTTCTACAAGCATGAACACATATCTTGAAGTGGACTTTCTATCTGTGCTATCACCTGCCCAATCACTGTCAGTAAATCCAATCAAATCAAGATCAGATTTTGCTTTATAGAAGATCCCATGTGTCCTTGTTCCCTGAACAAAGTTAAGGATCCTTTTGGCTGCTTTCCAATGGATCTCTTGAGGCTGATCCATGAATATAGAAGCCACACTTACTGCACAACAAATATCAGTTCTAGTATGTGTCAGATACAACAAACATCCAATCAATTGCCTATACAGTGTATTGTTTACCATCGGTGAAGAATCAACTTCTTCCAGCTTCACTCCTGAAAGGAAAGGAGTTTTGCTTGCTTTGCAATCCTTCATTTTGAATTTGTTCAACAAGTCCAAGACATATTTGGACTGGTGCACCTTGATTCCAGCTTTGGTTGGAGCAATCTCAAGCCCCAAAAATTGACTTAAGAGCCCCAAATCTGTCATGGAGAAGGCTTGGTTCATAGCTCCTTTTAAGGAAGCAATCTCAGCCTGTGAGCTTCCTGTAATGAGGAGGTCATCAACATATAACAAAATGATCATTAATGAACCATTAACTAACTTCAAATAGACATTTGGATCTGATTTTCACCGAACAAAATTCAGTGATAGCAAGAAGCTATCGATCTTGGCATACCAAGCCATGGGGGCTTGCTTTAGCCCATACAATGACTTTCTCAACCTGCACATAAGAGAAGGGTTAGTAGCAAAAACTTGAGGCTGCTGCATATATATCTCTTTAGTGAGATCTCCATTCAGGAAGGCACACTTTACATCCATGTGATGTACCTCCCATTTCCTTGAGGCTGCAATGGCTAGAGCTAGCCTGATGGAATCCATCTTTGCCACTGGGGAAAAGGTCTCATTGTAATCTATGCCATGAACCTGTGAGTAGCCCTTGGATACCAATCTGTCCTTTTACTTCAGTGGTGAAACATCAGCAGCAAATTTGGTCTTATAGACCCAATTACACTGGACTAACTTTCTTCCTGGAGGAAGATCCACTAGCTCCCATGTGTTGCTCTTCTGGAGTGAGCTGAACTC
>LPNX010413823.1:751167-777564 GCA_001517045.1 Pseudotsuga menziesii
GGATGTAGGATGCACAGTTGATAACTTCGGCCCAGTACTTTGGTGGAAAAGTTTTGGCCTCCATCATGCATGTTGCCATCTCCTTCAGTGATCTGTTCTTCCTCTCAGCAACACCATTTTGCTGTGGTGTGTAACGGATAGAATGCTGCATTTGAATACCTGCATCTGCACAATAATTAATAAACTAAGACTTGACATACTCACCACCATTGTCAGATCTGAGGGCCTTGAGTTTCCTTCCAGACTGGTTTTCAACCAAAGCCTTAAAGACTTTGAATAGGCCAAAAACTTCAGACTTGTGTTTCAGGAAGTGAACCCAGCAATACCTGGAAAAGTCATCAATGAAAGTCAATGCATATTTGGCCTGACTCATGGACATATGAGGGAATGGTCCAGCAACATCACTATGGATCAGCTCGAGGGGTGCAGAGGTTCTCTCATGACTAGCTCTCTCAAATTTGTGCTCTAGGTGTTTTCCTAGGATACAACCTTGGCAGACTCCTTTGGAAAATTTTATCTTGGGCAACCCTATGACCATCTCTTTTTCACTAAGATCAGAAAGATACTTGTAATTTAGGTGGCCAAATATTTCATGCCACAGCTTGCTGTATTCATTAGCATGAATGAGAAGAGCAGAGGGGTTTGAGTAAGGTAGGAAGTGTGAGAACATGTATACCTTTTGAGCATGATTCGCAACTCCTTTTGCAATGACTCTACCAGTTGAGATATCTGTGATCTCAAATTCATCGGGGGAGAATATGACCTTCTTAGGAGACCCAGTGTGGGTCATCTAGTACACTGATAGGAGGTTGGAGGTGAGACTAGGAACATACAGCACATTGCTGAACTGACCATGATCAAGATCTATCCTTCCTTTGCCTTTACTTTCAGTGAGAGAGTCATCTCCCAGTACAATAGATGGTCCTTTCGACATATCCAGTGAGGAGAAGGCCTCCTTAGTCGAAACCATGTGTCTTGAAGCTCCAGAATCTATGATAAAACTGGGTGAGCTTGGTGTGCCAGCAACTAGAGCATGAACTCTCTCTCTGTCATCTGAACTTGATCCTCCTTCTCTCTTGTTTGAGCTTTCTGGAAGGGATATGCCATTCTTTTCCAGGAGATTGGTCAGCATATCAATCTGCTTTTTCATACAAGAGCTTTCAGTGTGATTGCCCTTCAAACAGTATGAGCACTTGTTCATTTCACCTTTGTTTTTCTTCTTTGATCAGGTGGCTTTTTAGCTTTCTTTTTGCTTTTATCCACCTTCGAATCTCCAGCAATCAAAGCTTGATCTTTGGATGGTTTGATGGTGCCCATCATCACCAGCTTGTCCTGTTCTTGTGTGAGAGATTCCATGAAATCTGCAAGGCTACGCATCTTCCAGGTTCGAGCTGTCAGTTTTGTGGCATAGAAGGTCGAAACAAACACTGAATAGTCAGGGCCTAGCTTCGAGAGGATGGCCAGTACGAGCTGATCATCTTTATTTTCGATCCCACACTATTTCAGCTGCAAAACTAGTGCTTTGAACTTGGAGAAATATAGCTGTAGGGATTCAAAGCTATTTGGACTCAGAGAAATCAGCTCATTTTCGATTTGATGTCCCCTCATCTCATATGTATTTCCAAAAATATCAGCAACCTTCTCCCATACTTCATTCGGTGATGTCAATCCATCAAGATGGAAAAGGAGGTCTCTGGAAATACTCAGACACAGGAGGCCATAAGCCTCATCACTCCTGTTGTGCCATTTTATCTTCTCTGCAGCTGCATTGGGCTCTGCTTCTGTTTCCATAGTCACCCTGTAGAGGCCTTTCGCTCTCAACAGTATCTCCATCTTTGCTTTCCATTCAAAGAAATTGAAGGGAGTCAAGATAGTTTTCTGTGATTGATCCATAGCTTAGAAAATCTGTCCCGGTTGTCAGTAGAAGGCTCCCAGTCACTGATGTCGAACCTGCAAAACAATTTTTGAAGGAGAGAAACAACCTAAAATGGCTTTGATACCATGTGGAAATTGAACCAGGTGATAGATTAATTTTACTCACAACAATTAACAATTGATCATGCAAAATCACTCACAAAGAGACTGAAAATTGGAGCTGAACACTAAACTGTATTAAATCAGTGTACAATAGCCAACCCTGTAAAATAATAGGTTGCTGAATAAATAACATACATCGGGGATTTGAATGCATGAGGAGCAATTCAAATCTAGCATAAAGCAGGCTTACCAAAAATAAGCAAATCCCCCATAGGTGTAAAAAGCTGATCCCAAATCTGTCATGGAGTTCATGAATTGGCAAAAAGGCTTAGGCAAGCTAAAGAGTGGTGGAATGGCAGCTCATACATGCTTTTGCATGGAGAAAAGAGAGGAGGATGTGTAGGACAAAAAACTAGTCAACCTCACCTAGTCTAGCTTTTCCTTTTGCCTTAAAACACTGAAAAAGCAGGCGATAAAGCAGAAAAAGTAGAAGGGCACCTAGGAGGCCAGGAATAAAGTAGAATTGATTCCTTTAGCTCTCCCATGCGCTACATGAGTCAAATAAGGCAATTTTGACCATTATAGATAGGCAAATGACAACTTGCACAAGGTGGGACACATGAACTAGGCAAATAAGACAAAAATAATGGAATTAATGTCTAAGTGGGTAAACTATGGGTTGATTATTCTAACACTTATGCAGTTACTATGTTGTAGTTACCATGAGTTTCCTTTATTTCATAACGATAATGTATGTTTTATTGTCATTCATGACATGATGTGATATGTATGATGTGGTACATGGATACCCACCCATTATGTGATTGATTTAATGATTTTATTCGATGAAAGGAAATGATGTTGATAATATGAACCAATTGCTGATTAAATGTAGCCATTGTTATGAATGTGTGTTTGCAAAGTACTAACCCAAAGGACACAAGGGGCTATGTAATAGTTGAATACATGATACGAAGGGTGATGTAATACATATTTTGCAGAGAGTCTTAACTACCAAAGTGATGATACGATAACACATTCCAATAATATCGATAGCAGCGCAATATGGTTTGATAGGGTATAGACCCAATATGTTGAGAGGGATGGATGTATTTCCCACCCTATGTCATTGTGATACCTGGGGTCATGGGAGGGAAGTGCTAGGACACGCTCCCCAAGCTGTTGTGATGACGACGATCGAATTCCTACTAGGAGAGGCTAGGTCCGCTAGCTAGCCGATGCTACCACTCTCAGGTTCTATGTGGTCAGGTCAGTATAGCTAGCACCCACTTTTTACTAGCAGAGGAAGGAAAGGGAGGATATGATAGTTAGTATTGTTGAGGGTTGGGTGTTTCTTGATATCGAGATAGTGGTAGTAGGTACCCATCTTGTTTGATTGGTTAAGTTAATAAGAACACAAATATAAGATATGGAGCCATAAATGGGATTAGTTGTTAAATAACTAAGAATGTTAAAGCCATCATCTTATAAATGTTTACTTGTTCTGCTTGCGTGAAGGATTATTAGTATTAGTTAGAAGTTATGCGTAGGAAAGATGAGGTATGTTGTAGTACATGTTCGACCTGTGCATGTACTGGCCATGCATACACACCTTGCACATGCATGCTAGTATCGATATGAAAATACTTAACATATTGAATAATTGGATAAATTTAAGTAGGTAAATATGTTAATTATGCATTAATTAAATTCAGACAATGAATGTTAAGTTATTGGGTATGTGTAAAACAAGTCAATTAAGGTACTAATTAACTATATGTAAACATTGTAATAATCAATTAAGATAAGTGTCGTCAATATGAAGTATAATTGATAAACATTAACCTTGGAAAATAGTACCATTTAACAGTTAAGTGTGATTAATTAAACCATTAAATGTACTTTATTTATCGATAAAATTGTATTGTATTATTGTTAGGATATTTAGCAATATTAGTGTTAGTGTTAGGATATTGTATTGTATTAGTGTTAGGATATTTTCCCCCAAATATTAATATTGTTAATTATGATAATAATTAATTAGTAATATAATAATAATAATAATAATAATTATTATTATGTTTATTATTAGACTAAAATTACCAATAATAATAATCTAACCATTACGAAAATCATGAGTGAAAGTGTTGAACTGTTCCATTACTAAGTTAAAAATTCTAAAGGCGAATGATCAAAGGGTATTATTAATTTATTAATTTATAAAGGTAATATTAATTTACTGAATGAACTGAGTAAGTTAAGATAGGGCTCATTGAAATAAGTATATATTAATTAAGTACTTCCATGTCAGACAAATGATCCGAAGTAAATAGTAACCATGTCGATCTAAAATGGTGGTTGATTAAATTATAAATCTCATTGACATAAAGCTGTCATATTTTATTCCTGGATTGCAAATCATAATATCATTTGTTGAATCTGGGTTGAACAATTCATAAACACGTAATCATCCGCATCATTATTAAGTCAATATTTCTATTTTATCCTAAAAATATTAAAGAAGATGTGGTGGTAATTTTATAATATTTAACTTGTCTTGTAACTGAATAAAACAAATTCATTATTATCTTGCATCAAAATGACCAAATGAAAGTCAAATCGAATTGGGAAAAAATTAAATGAATAATTTGAATCATTTGAATTCTCGAGAGAATGGGAAATCCTAGAATTGATATTACAATCATTATTATTTTATCCTGGGTCAGTGTGATTACTTTAATAGTTTAGAATCCCAAAAAAGGTTGATGGTTGAGGCGGTGGAGTAAGTCGGAAGGCTAATGAGGGTGGGAAGTGGTATATAGGTAAGAGTTTTGGGGATTATTGAGGGGGGTTGGTTTTTGAGGAGGAGATGAGGTTAGTGAGGAGGATTTTGAAAATGAGGGATTCCGAGGAGGGTGATAACTCAAAGCTTTGAGGAGGTGGGAACCTCAAAGATGGAGTAGGGGGTTAACCGAATGAAACTGGTTTTGGTGAGAGGACACTATTGATCTATGGGAATGGGAATGTATGGAAAATAATACCAAGGGAAGCTTCTCTCGAGATTATTGGATTGTGGGCTTGGGGGCTAGGAAACCGGTTGGTTTCCTAGGGCCAATATGATAAGAGCTGGTCGACAGGGTGGTTCATCCATTTATGATTTTTAAGGCTCGGATAAGAAGTAGAAGGAATCTACAGAATTTACATCAACCTACAGAATCTACTACGATCACCAACCCCCTCCTCCATCTTTGAGGTTCCCACCTCCTCAAAGCTTTGAGTTATCCCCCTCCTTGGAATCCCTCATTTTCAAAATCCTCCTCACTAAGTTCATCTCCTCGTCAGAAACCAACCTCCCTCAATAATCCCCAAAAATCTTACCTGTATACCTCTTTCCACCTTCATTAGCCTTCCTGCTTAATCCACCGCTTCAACCATCCACTTTTTTTGGGATTCTAAACTATTAAAGTAATCGCACTGACCAAGGATAAAATAATAATAATAATTGTTATATCAATTCTAGGATTTCCCATTCTCTCGAGAAGTCAAATGATTGAATTGTTCATTTAAGTTTTTCCCAATTCAATTTGACTTTCTTTTGGTCATTTTGATGCAAGATAATAATGAATTTGTTTTATTCAGTTACAAGACAAGTTAAATATTATAAAATTATCACTGCTTCTTCTTTAATATTTTCAGGATAAAATAGAAATATTGACTTAATAATGATGAGGTTGATTACATGTTTATCAATGTTCAACCCAGATTCGACAAATGATATCATGATTTGAAATCCAGGAATAAAATATGACAACTTTATGTCAATGAGAAATTTATAATTTAATCAACCACCATTTTGGATCGAAATGATTACTATTTACTTTAGAGCATTTGTTTGACATGGTAGTACTTAATTAATATATACATATTTCAATGAGCCCTATCTTAACTTATTAAGTTCATTCAATAAATTAATATTACCTTTATAAATTAATAACACTTTCGATAAATTAATAATGCCCTTTGATCATTCACCTTTAGAATTTTTAACTTAGTAATGGAATAATTCAGCAGTTTCACTCATGATTTTCATAATGGTCAGATTATTATTATTAGTAATTTTAGTTTAATAATAAACATAATAATAATAATAATAATAATAATAATAATAATAATAATAATAATTATATTACTAATTAATTATTATCATAATTAACAATAATAATATTTGGCGGAAAATAGTAAATTATCAACATTTATTTGTTTAATTGCTAAATATCCCAACACTAATACAATACAATTTTATCGATAAACAAAGTACGTTTAATGGTTTAATTAATCACTATTAACAGTTAAATGGTACCATTTTCCAAGGTTAATGTTTATCAACAACACTTCATATTGATGACACTTATCTTAATTGCTTATTACAATGTTTACATATAATTAATTAGTAGCTTAATTGACTTGTTTTGCACATATCCAATAACTTAACATTCATTGTCTGAATTTAATTTATGCATAATTAACATATTTACCTACTGCAACTTATCCAATTATTCAACATGTTAAGTATTTTCATATCGATACTAGCATGCATGTGCAAGGTGTGCAGGCATGGCCAGTACATACACAGGTCAAACATGTACTATAAGATATCACATCTTTCCTATGCATAACTGCTAACTAATACTAATAATCCTTCACACAAGCAGAATAAGTACACATATATAAGATGATTGCTTTGACATTCTTAGTTATTTAACAATTACTCCCATTTATGGTTTCATATCTTATCTTATTGTTCTTATTAACTTAACCGGTCAAACAAGATGGGTAACCACTAACTCACTATCAGGAAACACCCAACCCTCAACAATACTAACTATCATATCCTCCCATCCTAACCTACGTCCACATACTCCCTTTCCTTCCTCTACTAGTACAAAGTGGATGGTAGCTATACTGACCTGACCACATAGAACCTGAGAGCGGTAGCGTCGGCTAACTAGCGAACCTAGCCTTTCCTATCAAAAATTCGATCGTTGTCATCAAAAAAACGTGTGGAGCATGTCTCAGAACTTCCCTCCCACAACCCTGAGTATCATAGTGACATAGGGTGGGAAATACATCCATCTCTCTCAATATACTGGGTCTATAACCTATCAAACCATACTGTGCTGCTATCGAGATTATTGGAATGTGTCTTTGTATCATCACTTTGGTAGTTAAGACTCTCTTCAAAATATGTATTACATCACCCTTCATATCACGTATCCGACTATTACATAGCCCCTGTGTCCTGCGGGTTTGTACTTTGCAAACACACATTCATAACAATGTCTACATTTAATCAACAAATGGTTCATATTATCAACATCATTTCCTTTCATCGCATAAAATCATTAAATCAATCACATAATGGGTGGGTATCCATGTACCACATCATACATATCACATCATGTTAAGAATGACAATCAAACATACATTGTCGTTATGAAATAAAGGAATCTCATGGTAATTACAACATAGTAACCGCATAAGCATAGAGACATCATGAAAATGATAACATCATAACATCATAACATCATAACATCATAACATCATAATTAGAGCATCCACATAAGAATAGTAACATCATATAGTCAGATCTAACATGCCAAAATATAGTTTACTCAGTGTAGCTGAGTCCAACAAATAATAAGAAAAATAAAATGAAGCGTGTATGATGGTAAACACACCTAGTCAAAATATGAGGCGTTACAATAATTTACCTATGAAGGGAATTATATTTACATGGAAATTAAATAATCAAGAGTAATTAATGAAGAAAACCTATTAAAAACAAAGTGGCTTTGGTATATGGTTAGATGACTGAACCACCAAGAGCTCATGTGAGAGTTAGTTTAATTTCTCTAACCATTGTCAAATATTTATGATATGTCAATGAGAAAGATGTACTATCACCTATTTATAACATATTCCACCTTATCTAAGTAGGATAAGAGGTATTTTCCCTATTATGTAGAATTATTTTTGTTGTGGGTTATCAACTGACTCTTTCCACATAAATGGGTTCTTTGCAAGAGAGAATTACTTCCACAGAAAAGGGATCCATAAAATCAATCCAAGAAGTTTATGTACCTATTAATGACTTGACCAACCTTTCTCTTGCTACGACAATTGCATATTTATATGCCAATATCGTAGCATCGAGTGTCTAAGTTTCCAAGGGTATCTATCCAAAAATGGATTATTTAGATTCGAGTATGCTCCAACCTTGGACTATAGGTGAAGAACATTATGAAACTGCACAAGGGGTTAAACAAAATTTTACAATGTTATAAGGAAATTCAAGACATTATATCTATTCCTAGACTGGATGAATTATCAAAGGAATATTGTTTAATTCTAGAAAGAGCAAGAAAATTGAATGTTTCCTATGTTGGGATATTATAAACCCACTCCATACTTATGATACCAATATTTAATCCCTTTTTATTAATCTCCTACCTACTATCCTAGATAGTTTGCATCCACTTGGACCACTTAGTCATTACTTTCCATATATACCCCAAGAGCTTCTTTATCCCGATTCTAGTTAGATCCTACCCACTTTATTGACTGCCAGAATTAGTAACTGCGTCTTTAGCCTGCTTTATTCCATCTTTTCAGTGGATAAGGTAAAGCTAGTCAACTAGGAAACTGTTATCTTTTGTTCCCAACCCATCCTCCACGATTTTCTCTCCAGATTCTAGGATTAACATGTTTTTTCCATCACTCATGAAAACTCAATCATGCTTTATCTAATTTGTGAGGGCCTTGACAAAGTTGGAAAGTGCTTTATCCACTTATGGGGGCTTATCATATTTAGTAAGCCTGATTTATGATCTAGCACGAGTTGTCTTCTAGAAACTCATTTTTCCTTAATAATGATGTATTACTAATGTAATAATAAATTAATTCATTGATTCAATAATGAATTATTCATTCTTCACTTCTTCATGAGATTCAGTCTCATTATTCTTCTCTCTATTTTCCTTGTGCATGCTTGTGAGAATTATCTTGTAGCTAGATCCTATCCTATGTTTACACATAGTATTAGGCCTCAATTTATTTATGGTATTAGATATGCTATTTGTACATGGTATCAGAGCACAAGGTTACTTAATTTCTACAGAGTTGAGGAGCTATCAGTTCTCTACATCGGAGCACATCCAGTCTCCTATTCCTCTCTAAAGAAGAGCTTGAATTGAGCTTACAAGATTTTCTCCTAGTTTTTATTTGTGGAGGTTGAAAAGAGTATCTTCTTGAGCGCATCAAATTCTTATCATGGATTCCTCTTCAGCTATGATCCTGACTCTCTTCAACTATTATGAATGGAAATCCAAAATTGACATTCTATTGTGCAGTAAGGGACTATACAAATTTACTTTAGCTTTGGATAATGAGCCTAATGCTATTGTTGAGAAAGCTAAGTGGCATAATAGGTTGTATGAAGCCTATGGATTTATTTTACTCTCTATTTCTCATGATATACTCTTTCATATATATNTCCAAGTAGTTTCAATTCTATTGATGGTTTCTTCACCAAATTCAAGTCACTTGTTCTACTGATCAAGAAATGTGGGATTGAGAAGAAAGAATATAAATTTATTCTTTCCATCCTATCAAAATTGAGTACTGAATACTTAGTTTTTGTGTCTACTTTTCATGCTAATAGGCTTGCTATTTCTAATTGGAAAATTCCTTCTTTGAGTACATTATTTGATTCACTGACAAAGGAGCAAGATAAATTTATCTAGATGGGTGTTCTTATATCCTCCAAGGGAAAGGATCATGCTCTTATATTTCAAGGAAGTAAGAATGCAAGATCAAAAGAGAAGCACATAGTGAAAGAGAAGAAGCCAAAGTCAGATAATGAAGATGAAAGTTCAAAGCCTACTGATGAAGGTTCAATGAAGAAAGTCAAGAAGACAGGGAGAAAATCTAATTGTTATTATTGCAGAAAGGGAATTCATCATGATAAGAAATGTTTCAATAAGACTATGGAAATCATGTATCATCTACCTGAGAAGCATAACATTGAAGTTCCAGATGAGCAAGAGAATCCCGCTGAATCCTCATAACACTGTCATAGTGCATAGTTCCAAGGGAATATAAACTATGCCTTTAGTGCAAGAGTTAAATAATTTACCCACATATATGATATATATTCACTTTCTTATATATCATAATCATAAATCTCATTTTCTTTCTTAAATAATCCACTAATCCGTCTCCTAGATTCATCTCCCAATACTTGGGGTTTTTCACTAGATCCTGACTTGTCTTTGATCAGCTCTTCCTCACATTCAAATGGTTATAATTATGATTTAGAATCATATTTTTAGGTTTATATTCATGTTATTACTTCATCCATACCATCTACGATACCTATGAATACTCCCGATACTATACAAACCCCAAGTTCACCAGTTGATTCCTCATTGGTTTCCTATGCAGTGTTACTTATATCTAATGGTTTCAAGTCTTGTCTATTTTTCATTGGTTGGTTATCCATGACCTTAATAATCACTATAATTATATTTCAAATGTTTGTATCTATTATAAACACTTATGGTTCAGATCTCAAGTCCATCCATCATTCATATTTTTACACTCATCAGTTTTTCTCAGTTGCTCAAACGTTTCCTACTCTAGCCCTATATCCTCATGGAGACACTGAAAATTTGGTATTTGCTGTTCCATATGATGTTATTTCAAAAATATCAGAGTCTATTCAGCCTCATTTCATATTTGGGAAGGTGATATATCATTTTGGAAGAAATATATGTGATCCACATCACCATTTTGCAGCTCTACAAGGAGCTGATTGTGTTGATTTTTCTACTCTTTGGGAAGGAGTATGCACATATCTATTTTTATTTTCATATTGTGTTTGTAGATAAGAGTATGAAAATAGAAAGAAGAATTCAGATAATTCCCCTACTTCATTAGATGATGAGATACAAGGAGTCTCTCCTCTTCTTTCTTGCAGATTCTACTCTCTAGCGCATGATCATGGAGTTAACAAATTCTTCATCAAAGTATTTCACCAGAAGTAGTTCATTCAACTCATTCAAGTGAAGATAAATAAATATTGAATACATGTTGTTCAAATTTTGTGCCTTGTCCTTTCTCGAGGGAGGATTTTCCCCATGTGGTTTTTCCTCTTTTCTCACTTTTTTGGACACAATAATTGTAAAGTGTGACCATAGCCTTGTTGTTGGGCCCTATATGCACTTATATGCATCTATATTTCTGAATATTTCAAACATACCATCATAAATTCAGACTTAAAGGGGGTGTTGTGATATTATAAACCCACTCCATACATAGGATAACAATATTTAATCATTTTGATTAATTTCCTACCTACTAGCCTATATAGTTAGAATCCACTTGCATCACTTGGTCAATAATTTCCATATATACCCCATGATAGATTTTATCTTGATTCTGGTTAGATCCTTCCCACTTTATTGACCACCAGAATTAGTAACTATGCCTTCCTACAGATTTTGTCTTTATCGTGCTTTATTCTAGCTTTTCAGTGGATAATGTAAAGCTATTCAACTAGGAAACTATTATCTTTTGTTGCCAACCCATCTTTCCATCACTCATGAAAAATTTCTCATGCTTTATCTAATTTGTGAGGTTCTGGATAGAGTTGGAAAGTGCTTTAGCCACCTATGGGGGTTTATAATATTAGGTAAGCTTGATTTATGAGCTAGCATGAGTTTTCTTCTAGCAACTCAATTTTCCTTTATAAGGATGTATTACTAATGTAATAATCAGTCAATTCATTGATTCAATAATCAATTATTCATTCTTCACTTATTCATGTGATTCATTCTCATTATTCTTCTCTCTATTTTCTTTGTGCATGTTTGTGAGAATTATCTTGTAGCTAGATCCCGTACTATGCTTACACATAGTATTAAGCCTCAATTTATTTATGGTATCATAGCTTCTATTTATACAACCTATCATAAACCTTTTTCTTATTAGAGGAATTCTCAGGTTCCCCAAGCTGCCTAACATGTTGGTCTAATGGAAAAAAACTAGAGGGTTTCAAATGATCATTTTTGGAGAATTAGATGGTATTACCAAATATAATTACATGTAATGTATCAAATACCCATTCTTCAAAATAGTTACCTTTCCAAGCCACATGGAACAAATTACCATAGGTTCACATAAATATTATTACCAATTGATTAAAGTGGGAAGCAAATTTATTATGATAAAAGTGTTCTTCAATAATATGACCATGGATTTTGAATTCATGTGTATTCAAAATATTGAACCAAATATGATGAGTAGTTAGGTCCTCAACCAAGTGTTGGATGAAATTTAGAAATATTGATTTCAGTATGATTTTTACATCCTCCTAGCCATTATCCTACAACAATAATTATTGTTAAGAAGAATTCCCGTGTTGTGAAAATTCCACCTAGAAGGTAATGGGATATTCCTACAACATGTCCCTATTAAATGATCAAGCCTACGAGTTGGATAGTAGGAGAAAAATTAATTTTTTTATGGGCCTAAACAATAGATTCAATGAATTTTTTTCCAATAACCACTAACAATGAATAAGAACACTAAACTAAAATCCCAAACCAAATGAGCACCTAAAAATAAGTTACCATATGTAGATAATCAAGGACCATAATATGGAGCACTTGAGAGGCTTGTGCCCATAGAAAGTCACAGAGCCACCCATCAATCATAATGGAACTCTATGTAAAGCCTCCTCCCATGATATGAGTTACCACTCCTTGATCACTTATACTGCCCGTGCTAACTACCAAATTTTTCCACTAGCCATGTCATCAACCCCATCACTTGCATATGTCATCTTTCCACTTCATTCCCACCTATTTGACCTTGAGAAAACATTATGAAATCCAAAAATCAAAAGAAAACATCAAAAGGGGCCACCCTAGAAACATGTCGCACACATTGCTGGGAAAGGCGCAACCAGTTTGCTTAGTTTCCTTCGATTTAAGTGACCCAAGTTGCACAGTTCCTCTAAAAAAGAGTGACCTTTCCCTGGCATGATTTTTGGTTGTTTATTCTTTTCTCCTAGCAAGAACGAGGAAATATGGGCATGGATCTTGACTTGGACCAAATCAAGGAGCAAATTTAGGATGGAAAAATACAACCTAGATCCTTATCCTAATACATCTAATAAGCCAATAAAAGAACCCTCAAGGTCCTTCATCTAACACAATTCTCTATAACTTAATTCAATCCGTCATTCTGTCGATATTTTTGTCGAGCTTGGAGTTGGAATTTCCTTTCTCTTGCTTCAACCATTGGAGATCCCTATCGCGACTTGTGGTTGGATGATTGCAATACTGATAGGAGACTAATGGACCCTTCCTCAGAAAACTACAGGAGCCCATTTCATTATGTCTTAAAGGTGATTCTTCTCCTTTTAAAATCCCATTTTTTAATATAAAAAAACAAATCATTCTTTATTCTTTACATTATGTATTTACATGTGTAATGTTTGTTAAAGTATGCAAAAAGTTGTTCGTTTAGATTTCTTTAATTTGTTGCATGTTAGTTAGTTTTATCATTATGTTTTTCTTATTTTTCTTTTCATCTTGAGACTTTTCTAAGGTGACTATTGACCCGATTTACAATGGAAGGTTTACATTGATTCTTACAAGTACATTTACATGACTAAGTTCATCAATAACATCTCCCGTAGTAGGTACAAAAACAATACAATAAAAGTATGACAATAATATCTTCCGAAATTACATTCTTCAACACTCCCTCTTAATAAGGAAGGTATTCTTCCATCATGGTCATCATCCTTGGACATCATCCCTAGATCTTGTCATCATCGTTGGATCTCATCATCGCTGTTACAACTTGGTAGTTATGCCATTAACTTGTGGTATCTCTCAAATCTATACATCATAAGAAGTTCTACAGAGCCAACCCTTTTTCATGCTGGATGTATATCCATACAACAACCAACCCTTTTTCATGCTGGGTGTACCCATGCAGTGGCTAGGACATTTTCATGCTGGGTACAGCTCTATCTATACAGTGGGAAACATTTTTCATGATGGGTGTACCCATGCAGTGATAAACCCTTTCTCATGATGAGTGCACCTCTATCTATATAGAGATGAACCCTTTTTCATGCTAGGTGTACCCGTGCAGCGACCAAACCTTCACTAGTACATATGGCTCAAAATTTCCATGAAATATTGCCACGAATAAGTTAAAATGGTAATTTTCGTGGATAAATTGATAAATATTTTGAAAAGAAATTGTTTTGGTCCCTGATCACTATCGCTACTGCGATGTGAATGACTGTTTGTCTCTATATTGAAAAAATTTCGTCTCTATTGGGACGAATATAGATGTTCATTGTTATAACAATGACACGCTAAACACTTGCAAATCAACTTCATCAACAAATTTGAAGGGGAAGTCCCGTTGGGGAAAGGTAGAACAAGGAAAGTGAAAGGTAATTAGATGGTGTAGATTTAATTTATTATACAATTAATTTTTTAATTTCATATATATCTTACTCATGTAATTTTTATTATTCCATCAATATTTTAAGGTAAACTTAATTGCCTTTAATTACAGCTAATTTGCAATTCTTAATTGCTAATTTTCTGTATAGTTGGTCTCATGTGGGATGCAGTACATTTATACATTGCAACCAATCTTGATTGGATGGAGGAATGGATATAATGATGTATAGAATTCTATGGTACCTTATCATGGGAAGGGGTGAGTAAATTGATTAAAACAGTGCATCGTCATCGAGAATAATATCTCAGTGAACTTACACAAAGGGAAATTGATTTAGCATGTGGTTTAAAAGATAAAAAGGCCAGTATATTTTATACCCTGATCATTTTTGTTGTTGTTTCCCATTATATAAATGTATTTCTTTTGTTTATTTCTTCTTATATATTAATTTACTGAGTCGGGCATGATGCAGTTGATACACCACAAGGCTATGTGGTCCAATGATCATAAATTTTGTATCAAAAATTTGGATGAAAAGAAGAAAACATTTGATTGTGGGATAACTGCAGTTTTTCAAGTCACTAATGTTTCCTCTAGAAGTGACAAGCATCCATAAGTATCGAAAAATAGTTACTATGGTTATTTGGAAGATATAATTGAGTGTGACTTCAACTCCTTTAAAATAGTACGGTTTGAGGTCAAATAGTACATTATATGAATTAATGAATGTGATCCTGAAAGAACTGTTATTGAGCATGCCAATGGATTTACCATGGTTAATACAGGGGAACTTGAACTGGGTACAGAGCCTTATGTTCTTCCAAGTCAATGTGAGCAGGTATTTTACTCAGAGGTGCCAGGTAAAGCAATTTGGTCATACATTGTTAGATATGATCCAAGAGGAAGGCTGGTCAAGTATAATCCAGAGGAAGAAGACAATGTCAAAGAAGAAGGTGATGCAGATCGAGAGAAGTTGGCTGCCACATATGTGTTTGATGAAGAATTTGATGAATAAGTTGATCAATATCCAAATGACGTAGCAGACGATTTTGTACTCGGTGATGATATTGATTGGTGAATTTATGTTCATAAATGGTATTATAATCATCATCATCATCATCACCACCACCATCTTCATCATCGACATCATAATCAACCTCATCCTCATCCTCAACCTCATCATCATCAATGTTATAATCATCATCGTCATCAATGTTATCATCTTCATCATCATTATCGTCATGTTCATACTCATTAGAATAATATCAATCATCATAATCATGTTCATCCTCATTATAATAATCACAACCATCATCATATTCATCTTTATGATCATCAATGCTATCATAATCATCATCATCATCATCATTATAATCATCACCATCATCACCATCATCACCATCATCATCATCATAATCATTGACATCAAAATCAACCTCATCCTCATCCTCAGCCTCATCATCGTCAATGTTATAATCATCATTGTCATCAATGATATCATCATCATCATGTTCACCCTCATTATAATAATCACAACCATCATCATATTCATCTTTATGATCATCAATGCTATCGTAATCATCATCACCATAATCACGATATTCATCATTGTCATCATCGACATCATAATAAAATTCATCCTCATCCTCAGCCTCATCACCGTCAATGTTGTAATCATCATCGTTATCAATGTTATCATCATCATCATCGTCACCAATGTTATCATATTCATCATCATAATCATCATGTTCATACTCATTAGAATAATAGTAATCATCATCATCATGGTCATCCTCATTAGAATAATCGCAACCATCATCATCTTCATGTTCATACTCATTAGAATAATATCATCTATCATCATCATGGTCATCCTCATTAGAATAATCACAACCATCATCATCTTCATCTTTATTATCATCAATGGTATCATAATCATCATCATCGTCATCATCATCATCATCATCACCATCATCACCATCTTCATCATCACCATCGTCAACATCATAATCAACCTCATCCTCATCCTCAACATCATCGTCAATGTTATAATCATCATCATCATCAATGTTATCATCATCATCATCGTCATCAATGTTATCATCTTCATCATCATTATCATCATGTGCATACTCATTAGAATAATAGCAATCATCATCATCATGTTCATCCTCATTATAATAATCACAACCATCATCATCTTTATAATTATCAATGCTATCATCATCATCATCATCATCATCTTCTTCATCATCATCATCATCATCATCACCATCATCACAATCAACCTCATCCTCATCCTCAGCCTCATCATCGTCAATGTTATAATAATAATCATCATCAATGTTATCATCATCATCATCGTCATCAATGTTATCATTTTCATCATCATGATCGTCATGTTCATACTCATTAGAATAATAGAAATCATCATCATCATGGTCATCCTCATTAGAATAGTCAAAACCATCATCATATTCATGTTCATACTCATTAGAATAATAGCTATCATCATCATCATGGTCATCCTCATTAGAATAATCACAACCATCATCATCTTCATCTTTATGATCATCAATGGTATCATAATTATCAACGTCATCATCGTCATCATCGACATCATAATCAACCTCATCCTCATCCTCAGCCTCATCATCGTCAATGTTATAATCATCATCGTCATTAATGTACTATCTTCGTTTATGTGTGCATTAACACATGTAATCCATATTCTGTAGCTACCCAATCTAGGATCTATTGAATAAGCCTAACTATTTAAAAAATGGTTTCTATGTTAGAAGACATTTTAAAAATAATAATAAGCCTAAGAACAATTTTGTGTTCAATTTCCTATTTATCAAGGTTGTAATTAATTGAATTTTACACATTTTCAGGATTTAAAGATTTGTAAGAAATAAATTGTATTATATAATGAGTTCCATCTAACCTTATTACTTACCTATGCTTGTCTCAAGTATTTTTGATAGTGGACTTTATTAAGCGTCCTCTATCTATCAAACTTTGAAATGGTCACCATATTACACTCATATGACAATTTTTTTTCAAGAAAGGGTATATTGACGATGATGTTCTCTATGATGATGATGATGGCCATAAGGACAATCATATCATGATAATCCTGCTGACTACGACGACAAAAATAATTTCATTATCAACATCATCATGATCATCACTAATGATGATGATGTTGATGGTGTTGTTTATGACGTTGATGACCACGCCGACAATGACGATGGTGTTGTTTATGACGTTGATGATGACGCCGGAAATGATGATGGTGTTATTTATGACAACAAAAAAAAAACATTAAAAAAAAACAATTAAACAAAATATTAAATATAAATAATAAAAACATAAAATAATAAAAAAGTAAACATTAAAAAAACAACAAACAATTAAAACTATCCATCTTACCTTCCCCCTGTTGTGACAACAAAATTTTACATCTTTCACTTACCTCACCCACGAACTACACCCAAGGTTGCAGAGTAGTTTCCAAGGTTGTAGAGGAGGTTTTTCAATTACCTCACCCATGAACTAGGCCCGAGGTCACAGAGGATGTTTTTCACTTACCTTACCCACAAACTAGGCTCGAGGTCACAGAGGAGGTTTTTCACTTACCTCACCCACAAACTAGGCCCGAGGTCGTAGGGGAGGTTCGAAGGTTACTGAGGAGGTTCCAAGGTTGCATAGGAAGCATATCTTGTTTGTTCAGCGAGCCCCTTCCTTGACACAACCAGAAAGATAGGTTGTGAATGTGGTGAAACCCTTAAGCTTCACCAGACATAGATCAATTTCTGGTTTGAAACAATTTTTATAGTCTGGGTTCTTCCTACATGCCGATTTTTATAGGGTGGGCGTCGGGATTCAGCTCAATTTTAATGGTATCCCATATTTGGGGGGTTTCTATCCTCAAGGCTGTCCACTCCCTTCATCTACAAAAGATATGCAGAGGTACATTGGAAGATTGCGATAGAAACCCATAAGCAAAGGTGAAGGTCGGTAAGGCATCAGGAAAAGCATAGGCTAAGGTAGCTTCTAGTATATTATTTTCCCACAGAGATGTCTTTGGTAAGTCATCTGCTTTCATTTAATCCATTAAATCATTTTCTAGTCAGGGGTTTATTGTTAGATATAATCAATAAATTACAGTGAAGGTTTTATTGATAAATACACTCATGGTTTGCACCTATCTGCCCTCCTATAAAACCTGACAATCAACCCTACTTATGGATCTATTCAACTCTTCTTTTCTGCCCCAACTATTTGTGATATCCTTCCCTACTATATTATTTGAAACTGCCAGTACTTGCTCCAAAGTGTATATTATGGCTATCAATTTGTTTGAAAATTCTGTCTAGTTAGGGTTTCTAGGATTTCTAATTATTACGATCACTCCACTCCTAGGTGGGTGGTTGATTTCCTACTTCATCTTTGACCTTCACGTTCATGATTTTGTAATGTTCATAGTTTAGATAGAAAAACATGAAAAACAAGGAAGATGGGTATATGAATTGCTCCATAGTAGGGTGCTCTTCCAATTTGATATGGATTGGTTGAGCTAGGTAACTATAGAGGTCAAATTTTTCAGGCATGACACCAACAATAGGGGCTAGGAAATCTAAGAAACCTAAGATAGTGTCATCCATGGTACCATCACTATCATACCCTAATATGGTGCATTTTAGGGATATGGATTTCTTGTAATTTTCAAAGAAAAATATTGTTTCATAAGGGGAAGGAGAGGTGGAGATTATAATCCCCCTTTCCAAGTGCTGAGATAAACAATGAATTCTTTCAAAGGATTTCAATGACTAGTAATATGTTTCTAGGTTTTAATCATGGAGGGTTTATAGAGATGGGAGATTTGGAAATCATAGGTGGCAAGGGTTTAGACCAGTAGTGGCTTGGGATCGAGCCTCTTGAATAGTGCTATTTAGGTCAAAGAATTGACCACAATATCAAGCATGTCATCATCATGGTCATAAATGTGTTCATATCCAGTGAAACTAGGTTTTAGAGGTTTATTTTTGGATCATTATACCTTTGCAAATAGAATTTGGCTAAAATTGGTAGGTTAAAATAGAGGTGGCATATCTACAGAAGGTAAAAAACTCTTTTATTGTTTATAGAAGGTAAAATATGGAAAATGTTTTAGCATTGTAATTACTTGTAGGGTAAAATATCGTCAGTGTGTTGATATTTTTGTGCATAGATGTTGACTGGAATGGTATATTAGATGCAGGGTTGCTCGTTCTTTTCTCTTATATGGAGAAGTAATAACATAGGAATTCAAATTTTCCTTCTTTTAGTCAAACCATATTTAAAATCAGAAATCTAGAAAAGTTTCATTTGGCACGCCTAAATGACATCATATGGTATCACAATACCCCACTTAACACTTAAAATCTTGTAGTTGGTGGATGTGGATGCCAACATGTCTTTATTTTAATGCATGGTGGACTTACTTATTGCGTTATATTATTGGGAAGAAAACAACTCTCGTTTGCAAAGGAAGTAACAAGTTGGAGGCACAATGGTATTGGAGAGGTATCTTTGGAGGAACAATAACACTCTTGCACTTCTTCAATTTGCTCTTACTACCGACCATTTATATCTTGGGACTTCTCCAGATATTCTCAATATTTCTTAGACCCCTGACTACTTCAGCCCTAGGTCACTACCCTTGGTCCCATGTATCATTGTTTTAGGTTCTCAATCGCTTTAATTTTCATCACAGGGCTCCTAGCCGATCGTCATCGCAGCAACTTCTCTCTTATTTCTTTAAGCTCCTATGTGGCTTGTGAAGCTTTAGTATATTCTCTCAAGGCTTAATTCATGTATTTTCATTTCTTTTGAAAGTACCTTGGCTTATGAATATTTAATATATCCTTTGCAGCATTTCATTAAATGTGGGATCTCTAGGTTGTACTGAGCCTCCAGGTGGCATGTATTCCAGTCACCTTGTCTTGATGTCTTCCTATTTGGAATTCCACTTCACTTTGTTATGTAACCAAAAATTGGTGTCCCTTATGCAGCCATCACACCTTGTAAGGTGTTGGATGCTTGAATTTCCTAAGCTTCAGCTTTTCCACCATTTCAGTGGACACTAAATTGTTGATTCTTCCACTATCAACAACTACTTTGCAACATTTCCATTGAACTTTGCATGTAGTTTGAAATAAGGCCTTCCTTTGTGAAGACTCTACCACCTCCTTCTCTAGTTTCAATAACACCTTGTTCATAAGAAGAGCCTCCCCAACCTTGGGTGCATTTTCTACCATAGGAGATTGTGCCTCTACATGATTTCCTTGTACAACATAGCTTCCTCTTTGTACTACATTTTCACTGTCAGGGAATTCATAGGATCGATGGCCTAGCTTGTTACTTTTGTAACACCGGTAGACTGAATCTCTACCTCTACCCCTACCTCTATGGTAGGATCTTCCAACTCAAGGTTCATCTCCTTTCCTTGTTTGATATTGCTGGTTAGAACCACCAGCTTCATCCTTGTAGGTTGGAACTTTCTCTCATCCAGTTGTTTGTTCCTTTCCCTTGGTAGATCCTTTTCCTCTGCCAAGGTTTGCTTCATGGCTATCTTCTCTTCTGCCCTTATAGCATACTGATAAGGCCCTTCCATATTGCTAGGAGTTAGCATACTAATCTCATTATGAATATTTGTTCTCAAACCATTGATGTATCTAGCTGTCTTCTCAGAGGTATCTTCATTGTAACCTTCTCTTAAGTTTACCTTGTAAAACTCTTCTGTGTAATCTCTAACAGTCAACGAACTTTTCCTAAGGTTCCACATTTGTTTATAGAGAATCAGTTGGTATTCTTTGGGAAATAATTTACCTCGCATCTTAGCAATCATCCTATCCCAGATTTTTATTACTAACTTGTTTTTCTTCTTCCTCCCATCCTGCACACTATCCCAACATACTGCTGCATTGCCTTTCAATCTAGTCACAACTAGTTTTTCTTCTTGTCCTCCTCTATCTCTTCATAATAAAAGTATCGATCTAACTCTGCTATCTAGTCTATCAACCCTTCTGTTGATAAATTCCCATCATAAGTAGACAAGGAGGGTTTTGGTCTAGAGCTGGAACCTAACACATACCTTAACAACTTCATCTCAGGGTAATAGATAAATGCCCGCCGAACCCAAAAATTCCTAAAATAGAGGCAGAAAAATTCCCACAGGAGGTGTTGAAATGTCAATAGATAATTGAAATTCCCGTGACATGTAAGGACATTCCCACATAAGTATGAAAGCACCCACACATGAAGACTATATTCCTGTGACATGTAAGGACATGCCCACATAATGAATGTATCAACAGTCATTTGGTAAATTCATAAAAGGTAAGAATGCATCAATGACAACATCACAATGTTGCTTCACTTTATTTCCTTTTCTTAACATCGTGCAGACATTTTTCCAAATCAACTGCTTATCCAATTTGGACAATTGATGTAAATATATTCTGCAACTTAAATGTGGGCTTATTTAACTAAATGCGGTCATTTTTAGTGCACCTATGATGCCATGATCAAGCATACAATTGAAACAAATCAAGGACTTCTGGAAATTCATCTCCATCCAAGTGGTCATACAATATACTTGAAGAATATCTTTATAAGCTCAAGCTTCCTATAACATCTTTACTTTAGCTTTACCTGTCAAGATTTTAATTTTATCATTTAAATTCCTGTGACATTTAAGGACATACCCGCATAATGAATGTATCAATAGTCATCTAGTAAATTAATAAAAGGTAAGCATGCATCAATGATAACATCACAATGATGCTTCACTTTATTTTCTTTTATTTATTTAACCATACTGCTTGCCCTATATATATGTAGACTAATTGCTCCCCCCGAAACCTTGTTGGTATGTTCATCGAAAGATAAATAATTTGTCTCACATATATCTTCAGAATCAATGAAAAGTAATATCTCACAAATGTAGATTTCTGCAAACATATTGTATCTAATTTCTTTTTGCATTTTACTTCATCTATTGTTATGACTGCATGCAGGCATTTTTCAACTTTTTGTGCATTTTTGCAGGCAGTTGTCTGGACGTACGTGCATATGTTTGAGACCTGCGTGCATTTTATAAGGTAGTATGGGCATTTTATCAGTCCAACGAGCATTTTGAAACTAGCTGCAGGCATTTATCCAAATCAACTGCTTATTAATTTGGAAAATTGATTTAAATGTATTCTACAACTTAAATGTATTTACTTTCCAAATGATTGTATGTAAGTGAATATGCAAATCACCTCCTATGTCCTCATAACTGGAACCCTCTAAACAATAAAGGTTTCAATGCAACATAATTAGGAAAATGATTAAGAAGATGACTAACCAGCCCACCCCCCCCGCCCAAAAAAAAAGACTCGATCTCTCCTACTTGCTCTTGTGCCTCTTGTAATCTCTATGTAACCTATTTGGGTCCTTTGACTGAACTATAAGGAAAAATAGTTTCTGTACTTGTGCTAGAATTTGACTATCCGTATCTGATTTATTTGGATTCTATGGATCAATATTTGGTGTAGCAAGCTTCTCTCCCTCGTCAATGTCTATTGGATACCATTGAGGCTTAGGGGACCTTACATCCTGATCAAATTTGACATCTTGACATACACATATATTTTGTAGGGATTGAATGTAAACTTTGGAGGCCTTAGAATTCTTGTCATATCCCACATAAATTTCATTCAAGCTAGAGGGTTCGAACCTAGATAGTGTTTATAAGGGTAATGATGGAACCCCATACTCCTCTCTTGGTACCATACTGGTCATATAGGATGGGCTTAATTTTGGCCTTGTTGTGCTTACTGGTACCCTAAAAGGAATCTGATACATCCTATCCACCCATCAATAGGCCAGCCAAGGTATGGATATCTTGCACAAGAATTGGATAAGCCATGTCTAGCCACAAGGTGTTCCCATGCACTCAACTAATAAGGAACTTGGTGCATCTAAAAATTTCCCCAGTGGTGCCAAATACTAGTAGGTCAAGTAGATATCACTATGAGAGAGACCATATTTTAGAAGGGGTGCACCACCAGAGAAGAGAGACACTAGTCTTTAGCAAGAGTGCATAGTGTAGATATTCCATGTAGGTCTATATAAGTGTCCATGCAGGCTCCACACAAGTCTCATAATTTATGTTGGTGGGTAACATATGGAGGTTGGTGGGCAGTTTGAGACCAGTTATTTTACACTAAAATTCACAACAAAGATTGTACTTCAAATCTAGGCATACCTCTAGGATCTTACAATGATGTTGGTAGGCAAAGAGTATTAGAGACTAAATGTCCTCCTTGAAACATTATATGATATAATATATATTTCAAGCACATAGATTATTACTTATTAGTATAGGATTTATTTAAGTCTTGAGAAATATTATTAGGAAGAAAAATGAGAAAATGGCACACATGCATCCTCAAAGGATTGAGAAACATCCATCCAACCCAAATCTCCTACTTTCAATGGCATCCTTCTATCATATCTTACCTCCATTTTCCTACCTCATAAAACTTAACAAGTGCAATATTTCAGCTCTATGGTATGCTACCTCAGAAGATGAAGTTTGAACCATTCCCAGCCTAGAAGAAATTCCATTATCATGTTAAGAAGTCAATAAATTAAGTTTGAACACTCGATATTTCGTTAGACGGGCTAGATTCAGAATGTCTGATAATGGTAGCATCTCCATTGGATGGCATAAAAGGACTAAACACTATGCTCCAAGGTTATGAATCGACCCTCACAAAATCACCTTTTGGGCTTCCAAGACTTAAAACTTAAGAGAATACTTTATTATATAGATAAAAATTCTCAAATTACCAATTTGGATTTATTTTCTATTATGAACAGATTTCTATTATGAACATATTTCATACTATTCTCCGATATCTTGAGAGAATTCAAATTTCCAAAACCATTTTGAAATTAGTAATCAAGGATGAAGATCTTAATATTTGGAAACTCTATTGTCTTTTTTCTAATAAAAGTGTTTTGAAAGTTTGGACACTTTATAAATGGAATGTTTTGTTAACCAGAAGACTATAATACGTAATTACAGTCTTGGCTGAAGGAAATTCTCTATTTTTGTGAAAGAGATTTAAGGTTAAGCAATGCATATTTAAACACAGGCTCGCTTTGATATGTGGATTTATGGTTGTTCTTAGATGTGTAAGAAGTTACCATAGGTTTCCTTAGTTTCCTAGATTTGGATATGCCTCTGTTTTATTGTTGATTCAAGGTGTTTTAATGTTTGTTGCTGCTCAGAAATGCTCCCAATGTGCCCAAAAATTTCACACGCTGCTGCATGGGTGGTCAGAATTGGAGATCAATCCTCAAATGCAACCCAAAGTTATGAATTAGGCCTATTATTGCTGAAATTAACCCCAATTTAAAAATGATGTTCTTTATTGCTGATTAGATACACAATCATGGATAATTAATGTTGGTTTCACACCCAGGTTTTCCCAGACTTGAGGGATCATACTTCTTGTTGCTATTTCTGTTACGGAGAGAAATTCCTATGGCTTGGGGTACCACAACAGACAGCTAGACTCCAGAAATCAATCTTTCCCAATATGCAATAGAAATAAAAACATCTAACACTAAAGGATCGAACCTCATACCTTATTCTGGACGGTTGAAGTAGATCCCTGTTGAGCTTTCCAATCTTCAGCTTGAATTGTTATAGCACGTCCTCAACAACAAGTAAACAATACAAGCATACTATATTTCATGGTGTTAGATCTATTCTAGCATATATAATCAATAATGTATAAGCATTTGACATATTCCAATGGATACAATATTCATTCAAATACACATTACTGGGAAAGAAAAGATATTTCTATTAATATGAACCAGAGATTACAAGTGACAACCTCTGACGGCACGTCCGCGAACTGGAGAAACTGAATCCCCCACTTGGGCCTCCACCACCTCAATCCTCCATCACTTCGATAGCAAGCTTACTAGCAAAAGGAAAGCTTGGGAAGAACACAACAGTGCTCCAAGGGACAAAGGGATGCAGACTCAAGCATAAGTTCTGGCAACAATGGACTATAGTTTCGATACTCTCAATTCTCTCTTATGCTTTCAATGTCTCAATGGGTTCCTTATATAGATTTTCAAATGGATACTGAAAGGTCGAATCCGTGCGATCTCAAGGCATATGGAAGGCCAGGAGTCATATGAGTCGGATCCAATTCAAGGAACGCTCCAAAGGATTTTGGATTATGCACACATCCCAATGTACGCAACTATAGAGGGAATATCCGCGTATGTACACGGTTATCAGGGAAAAGGCCGCGTATATCATTTTTCTAATGTTTTTAGGGATGGTCGATGATACATCAAAAGACAAAAAGTGGTCCATAGGGGCTAATGAGTCTGCAACGGGACAGGGGAAGGCCATACAATGTGTGATTCACCTAGTGTGGTGAAATCCGCTATAATAGATGCCCCCTAATGTATGAGATCAGAGGGGTTATACGATGGCCAAAATAAATTATAAGTCCATCCCAGAAGTGAAGTGATGTAGGTACCCAAATGGAAGACCAGCCACCCAATCAGCATAATACCATAATACAACTATGCATATAACTGCAAATACATATAGCAGTCCCGGATACATAAGAGTACAATGGCCATGAATAGGCATGAAACATGATAACACATATGTGGTCATCGACATGTACAATATGCATAGATCAGAATCTCCATGATGAAGATATACAAAGTACAATGATCTCCACAAAGGCTGAAGATATATAACAAATCAAGATCTCCATAGTGGCTGGAAAT
>LPNX010413823.1:779958-817524 GCA_001517045.1 Pseudotsuga menziesii
TCGGTCTCTGGTCACAAAAGAAGCATCCAACAGACAACATCAGACCCAAGGAAGACCCAACCACACTCACAACCCACCCAGCAACTTCCCCCAACATCAAACTCACCAAAAGGGAGGATGTACGCGACTATATAAAGAACAACTGCGTATGTACGCGACTTTTGGCCAAAAACCTGAGTGTATACGCGGATTTTAGCCAAAAACCTGCGTGTATACGCGACTTTTGGCCAAAAATCCACGTATGTACGTGACTTTTGGCCAAAAACCTGCGTATATAGGGAAGGCAGTGGTAAAAAGTAGGCCACAGGTTAAACAAATAAAGGGGAGTGTCAATGGATGAACATACTATAAAATGCAACCCAGAAACAAAGAGAAACGAAGAGCAAGTCAATAATATCAAGCCCATTGTGCCCGTAAACCCCAAATAAAAATAAGGGACATCCCCAACAGAGTCACCAATTCTGTTACGGAGAGAAATTCCTATGGCTTGGGGTACCACAACAGACAGCTAGACTCCAGAAATCAATCTTTCCCAATATGCAATAGAAATAAAAACATCTAACACTAAAGGATCGAACCTCGTACCTTATTCCGGACGATTGAAGTAGATCCCCGTTGAGCTTTCCAATCTTCAGCTTGAATTGTCATAGCACGTCCTCAACAACAAGTAAACAATACAAGCATACTATATTTCATGGTGTTAGATCTATTCTAGCATATATAATCAATAATGTATAAGCATTTGACATATTCCAATGGATACAATATTCATTCAAATACACATTACTGGACAGGAAAAAATATTTCTATTAATATGAATCAGATATTACAAGTGACAACCTCTGACGGCACGTCTGCGAACCAGAGAAACTGAATACCCCACTTGGGCCCCCACCACCTAAATCCTCCTTCACTTAGATAGAAAGCTTACTAGCAAAATGCAAGCTTGGGAAGAACACAACAGTGCTCCAAGGGACAAAGGGATGCAGACTCAAGCATAAGTTCTGGCAACAATGGACTATAGTTTCGATACTCTCAATTCTCTCTTATGCTTTCAATGTCTCAATGGGTTCCTTATATAGCTTTTCAAACGGATACTGAAAGGTCGAATTCGTGCGATCTCAAGGCATATGGAAGGCCAAGAGTCATATGAGTCGGATCCAATTCAAGGAATGCTCCAAAGGATTTTGGATTATGCACACATCCCGATGTACGCGACTATAGAGGGAATATCCGCGTATGTACGTGGTTATCGGGGAAAAGGCCGCGTATATCATTTTTCTAATGTTTTTAGGGATGGTCGATGATACATCAAAAGACAAAAAGTGGTCCATAGGGGCTAATGAGTTTGCAACGGGACAGGGGAAGGCCATACAATGTGTGATTCACCTAGTGTGGTGAAATCCGCTATAACAATTTCTACTATGTGCATCATATTTTTATGATGCTTTTTAGGAATTTCAATACAAGAATAAATGTTTGAGGAGTCTCCCATTGATAGTAGCACCCAATATTTCACCATTTAGATTTGCAAGAATGAAATTATTGTTGTCTTGTACAACTGAGATGAGATAGGGATTCATCCAAAGATTATCAAACTTTCCATGTTTGCCTTTATTTTCTCTTTTAGCATCCCACTTGAGAACCAAGTCTCTTGGCTAGAAATCCCTTGCTATGGCATTCTTATCAATATTATTTTTCCTTTTCTTCATATGCACTAACAATTTCAAACTGACTTGTTCCCTTTCTTGTTGCACTTCTATTAATTCATACATCCTCTTGACCAAATCATTTGACTCCATTTCATTTTGGATCAATTTGAGCATAAGTAGTTCTAATTGGATGGGAAGATCTGCTTCTTTTCCATAAACCAATTGAAAATGAGAGGTTATAATGGATATTTTGACACTTATTCTATCGTCCCAGAGAGCATACCTCAAATTTACATCCCAAGTTTTTTTTTTTACTGAAAACATCTTCTTTATTATCCTAAGTAGGATTTTGTTTGATGATTCAACTAATCCATTTCCCCGTGGATACAATGGGGTGGAATGAACTAGATCCGTATGAACATATTGATGATTGTATTGTGCATGATTTTATTTCATTGATATTATGTAAAATGAATCATGAAAATGTTTTTTCAATAAAATATGTGTAGGTGGAATAAGATGCCTTCAATGTGGTAGTATGATGTTGTTCCATATAAATTTTCCTATGGATACTGCACACATTGAATTGTCGTATATCATGGTCAGATGGAGGCCATATGAGTATGTTAAATCATTAGGTGGAGGTATCTAGGTACAAAGAAAGAATACATGTGCAAGTGGTGAAATATAGTGTATGTCACGATATATTTTCACAGTGTACAATATTTGTGGCTGTGCGATATTGTATTCATTTTTTACCATATTGCTAGGCAAATGAATATTTTTGACTGAGAGAATATATTGCCACATACATTGAGAATAAATCGAGAAGCTTGGATAGCTTGGAGGAGTATATTGATCCAGGTAAAAGATCGTAAATACTTTTTCTTTGAGCAAAAGCGACAGTGTATGGGCCAGTACTCTATTAAGATCAATTTTATTTCAGGTTCAAGCTCTGGAAGTTTTAAATGTTGTTCTCTTTTTAATGTTTATTATTTATGTTTATTATTTTTAATGTTTATTAATATTTTAATGTTTATTAATATTTTAATGTTTATTATTACTTTAATGTTTATTATTTCTTTTTGGGTGGTTTCTTTTTGTTTTTGGGAGCTATGAGTATTAAAACAATTAATATACCTATATTTATGTTTTTTACAATTTATATGTGAAATGTTTGTTCACTTTGTTGCATAACTTATTTTTGAATATGTGTGACATCTTCCGAGGACTATGGTTATCCTCAAGGGGTTGGACACACCTTGCTGAGTTAACTTGAGGAATATGAGATGACCACATGATCTTCCTTATCTAGTGATGTTGGTTATGAGCTTCCACTCTTTGCATGAGACACATGAGACGTATGACCACATATAGTTGAGAAGGTCGGGTAACCTACCCTCACGTTGAATTGATGTCCAAAATGTCTTGTCCTTTTTGCCATGTCATCATCCTTTGTGATCAACCTTTATATTCCTTTTTGCAATGTCACCATCCTATGTCATCAACATCCTTTTTTCTTTACTGCTGTACCTGTCATATCCATCCAAGTGGTTATACAATATATTTGAAGAATATATTTATAAGTCGAGGATTCCCATAACATATTTACTTTAGCTTACCTTTCAAGTGTTTAACTTTATCATTGAAATTCCCATGACATCTAAGGACACGCCCGCATAATGAATGTATCAAAATTCATCTAGTAATTTCGTAAAAGGTAAGCATGCATCAATGTCAACATCACAATGCTTCTTCACTTTCTTTTCTTTTCTTTATCTAACCATACCGCTCCCCCTATCAATATGTAGAATAATTGATCCCCTTGAAACCTTGTTGGGCCGTTCATCTCAAGATATTTATTTCTGCATTTTATTTCATCTAGTTTCTGAAAACATATTGTAGCTAATTTATTTCTGAATTTTACTTCATCTATTGCTATGGCTGTTTGTTGGAATTTTCAACCTTTTTGTGCATATTTACGGGCATTTGTCTGGACCTGTGTGCATATGCTTGACACCTGTGGGAATTTTATAAGGTACTGTGGGCATTTTATCAGTCCAACGAGCATTTTCAAACTGGTTGCAGGGCATTTCTGAGCACGTTGCTGACATTTTTCCAAATCATCTTCTTATCCAATTTGGAGAATTGATGTAAGTGTATTATGCACCTTAAATGTGGGCATATTTAACTAGTTGCAGGAATTTTTATAGGCTGCATGCATTTTTACTCTATTGCCCTATGGTCATTTTTATTTATCTATTGTCCTACGTGCATTTTTAATTAGCTGCATGAATTCTTACTGTCAAGTGCAAGCATATTTGAGGCTTGAGTATATTATTTAGGCCCGACCGACATTTGTCTCCTCAAATTATGGGAATATTGGGGACCTTGCATGCATTTTAATGACATCTCCTTCATTCATGCTGGCATTTTTCTTCTGCCTGTGTGAATTTTTATGAAGCTTTCCCACAAGTATTGCATTATGCATGCAAGACTAAGATAAAATACCTGCATCTAGTTAAACATGCCCACAAGGAAATTTTCAACCTTTTGTGCATTTTTGCGTGCATTTCCTTCCATATGCGGGCATTCTTTACATCGGCTGGGAGGATGAGCCAAAAATTGTTTTGAAGACTTGTTTTTTACTTTTCAAGACTTGTCCACATCATCTGCTTTCTGCATTCTTGCACCCTTGTGTTCACCTTAATATCCCTCGTTAGGTGCCATCCACCATATAGCTACCTTCATGAATTTTTTTTGAGTACATTGTGTTGATGCCTAGAAAAATCCCAGGTACTGACAGTAGGGATTCTCCCCAATAATCATTCCCAATTATATCATTTACTGTTTGGTATGGGGAAACCGTCCGGTTAGCGGTTCGACTACCGTAGAATTAAAAGAATTTTTTAAATATGTTTTACCGGTTGCGGACCGATCCACCATTTATGTAATTTTATGTTTTAGGATGAAATGAAAGTGCCTAAACTAAATGCAAGTGACCAGTGAACAAGAAACTCACTAAATATGCATAGGTTATTACCTCCTGTCTTACTGCTCTTGCCCCACAATCACTTCTACGAAAACACAAATAAACTAATCTATTCTATCTAACCTATCCCCCAAGGGAGCATAGATTATAATTAATTGAGTAATGTAATGTAATGCTGCTAGTGGAATCCTACAAGTATATGTTCACATTCTACATACATAATTACAACAAAAAATATAAACAAAGATGGCTTTGTTTTGTTAACACATTCATTACTCATTCACATGCACAAGATTTCTAACAGAAAGTAAAATCATTCATAAACTGCAGAAGTAATTCAACAAGTTAGAACGATCTCATAGTTCTATAGCAAGCTAAAATGGAAATATTTTAGTATTCAGCAATCCACACAATCCATTTGGAAACTTGTACAGTCCTTCCTCCAACAAAATTTGGTTATCTTTACTCATAAAATCAGTAGTTCTCATACAAATAACTTCAACATCTATGCGCTAGAAAAATTCCCCTCTAATCTCTATTCTACCCCTATTTATACATTTTATAAATGACTTTTGGGATACCCCTGCCCTTTGGGTTTCCTTAACTCTTCGATTTAGAAAATTCATCCTCTAGTGACTCGCACTAGGAAAATAGAAATAAAATAAGATAATTTACAAAAAGTGCCACATGTAAACAAGACAAAACTTAGGAGGGCCCAACTGATCCTCCAATGAATTCTTTCCATGCAGTAGCTTCTGTAGTGATGGTATTGAAATTCGTAGGCTTCATCAATCTAACTGTCACTTCATGTATGGCTAGTTGTGACTTTATCCCTGCTACTTTGGGTGGAGTTACCCTGAGCTGGTCTTCCAGAAGGAAATTATTGACCACGGCTTGTGCAACCAAACTCTTTACCAATTTCTCAGTGATACCTTTAACTTGTTGTATGTTAAGGTCGCCCTCTTGCAATTTGTCTTGGAGGTATTTTAAATGTCCCTCTTGGTTAGGAAACTCCTGGATTTTTTTGCTGCAGAGGTTTGACATCTATTATGTGTTGTGATCATCCTCTTGTAAAATTCCATACACCTCTCCAAAGTTTTCCCAACTCCAACGGTCAATCTTGCAGCAACCTTGCTACTGAAATCCATGAGTTCGAACTCTATCTTCAAGTTCTCAGTAGTCTTCTGTGGAAAATGCTCCAGAAATGTTGCATTAGTTTCTATCCAAGTCAGTTGACCCTAAATAATTTCTGCAAGTTCTAGTGTCCTTGTTCCAAAATCAGTTGAGATTGCTGAGATTTCTTGCAATCTAGTTTCTACCCTGTTATCTCCTAAATAAGTCGGTGCTCAAAAAGTTAGACTTAGAAGATTTATTTTTTGTAGTGATAGGAGGTTAAAATACTCTTTAAAGGATAATTGTGAAAGATCGAGGTGTTTAATGAAGATTGGAACACTTTTGACTCTGTTTTCTAATAAAATTTCTAAAGATCAACTTTCAGTGGATTATGCGAACATGTCAACGGTTCATTAGCCACCAAAAAGCCCAGCTTTCGGTAGATTAAAAATAGAATTCGGGGCTACCTTAGCCACCAAAAGCGCATTGAAGATAAAATGGTTGGTGCGCCCATCACCCTCATCCACCATCAGCATGAAGAGTGCTGTTATAGCTCAAAATGACACATCTCTACCTGTGACCACTTTCCCATGATTTCGTCACATGTCGACACTTCCATGATGACACTTCATGAAAGTCACTGAAAAAACACCTAAATTGGAGGACCCATATCTTGAGTTTTGTAACTCCATTTGACCTCATATCTACATCATTGGAAATATATTTCTGTTAGCTAAAACTTTACAGAAGACACCAAAGTCTGAAAATGCCCAGAAGTACAGTAAAAATGATATTTTTTGATGTGTACACAGGTTTCCTTAAGGAAACCCACGTACGTACGCGACTTTCCTTAAGGAAACCTGCGTACACACGCGACTTGCTATATATAATACTCACGTATGCCTTAAATACACGAATTTCTACATTTCAACCCGTGTATACCTCCTCATGTACGCAACTATTGTTTCTGTAACCTACATAAGCCTCCTGAAAATGTCAAAATAATATGTATTTTGAAATTCGGGTAGTTTGGGTAGTTATGCAACTGACTCCTTCAGTTGTAACTACTTTGTCTTCAACCCTAAGTCTTCATTAAGCATATAAATAGAGGTAGGGAGGTCCATGAGAAGGTACTTGAATCTTTGCATTGTTATGCTGGAGGATTTGGAGCTCTCTTTGCCCACACCTTTTCCCTAGAAGCATTCTCCTTATGTTGCAGAGCTTGGAGGATGAGTTCCTTGGAGAAGAGAAGCAACAGAACCAGATCAAGGTTTCGTGAGGTGCCGCACTTGAAGAGAAGGTATACTTGTACTTGTTTTCAAGATTAATAAAGATGTGATGTCCTTCTTCTTCCCAAATCATTGTTCAATGTGTGATTGAATCTTTATTAAGGATTATATGATGTTATATATTAGATTATGTTTTTATGTTTCATTGAATATAATCTCTTTTCATATAGTCTATTTGGTTTGAGGAAGGTATAACTTGTTTTGCAGGTCTCTTGGAGCAAGAGGAGCAAGAGGAGTAAGAAGAGGATTGAAGGGTTGCTTGGATCAACCATATTTTGGCTAAGGTATGAACCATTCCAACCTATGATCTTGCTTGTATTTACTTGCAGAACCATTTGCATCCACCTTTCAACCCCAGTACATTGATGGCCTCTTAAAACCTAGCCATAGGAAACTTTCCTTTACAATAGAACTGATGACTACACTAGGGAGAGCCTTGTTTGTTTGGGGATTCTCTATTTTTCTTCCAGTCTTTTGTAAGGTTTCAAGTCCTTCTTACAAGTTAGGAACACCTTTTGAGTTTGTTGGAACACCTTTCCTTCCTTCCTAGGTCAGTTTTGACCCTTTTTTGTGCTTTTTGTCATCCATAGGCGACTTTCAGGCTAAACAATCACATGTCTATGTTGTATACATGACTTTCACTACGTGTAACCCGCGTGTCATACGCGACCTTCCTTAAGGCAACCCACGTATGCACCAAAATTTGTGTTCTTTCATCTTTTTTTAGGGTTTTTGGGCGATTTAAGGGCTGTTTGTAGGGTCTTCAAGGGTCCTCTACATGTGCATAACCCTTGAGAGGTTGTTTTATGTCTGTTAGGTGCTCTTTGTCTATCTTGTAATCCTCTTTCAAGTCTTTGAACTTGTTTTTTCTGCTCTCCCCCCCACCTCTTTCTTTGGCTTGACCTTTTTGGACAAGGTACTGAGCAACCTCTGTTTGTAGGTTTATATTGATACTTGGGACTTCTTGACCTTTGTTTATGTCAGTCTTATTGCTGATTCTATTCATTCCAAATTTGTTGGCTTATTTACCTTTGTGAGCCTTCCTTTCAAGAGAGGTTGATATTCAACTTTAGGGAAACCTAGGGTTCGTTTGTGGGGTGTAGAGTAGTTGTCTATTTGCTTTGCTTACAGTACTTGCTTTCATTAGTTGATAGGCTGCTTTTTCTTTTTCATTTATAAAAGAAAAAAAAAACACATGTTTTCTTTATATGCATGTAGATTAGTTTTTTAGTCTAGATTGCATGGCATATCATTGTTTTTGAAAAAAAAAGAAAATAATTTGTTCTTTTGTGGCTTTCAAGTTTCTATTTGAAAAAGAAAAAGAGAATAGTTTTTGCTTTTTGCATTTCATATCTCTTTGCTTAGTCATTTTGTTTCAACTTTGAGTCAAAACACCACATAAGTTTCACGCCATTTACCCTCTGACTAAAAACAACCTTTTAAAATAAACGATATAATTTAAAAATTATTAGTAAGTTTTATTTTATAGGGTCATACACCAACTAGCTCAGGCTAGACTTGTGGGATAGGGAGTTTAAACTCCTCACAAGTGTTTAAATTCAGACGTAGTTATCCAATCACTAGGTAAACCCTTTTCTAGGTTGATTGTATCTGGGAAGCTCCTCTCAAATGGGAGTTAAGCACGAGGTCGCGTGGAGACTTGGACTGAGGAGATAACCCTTTGATTCCTTGTCAAAGTGTAGACCAAGTTTTTTGCGCATCTGGGGATTCTGTCTTAGACATGGTTTTGAGCTTTGCTACCTTGCCCATGCATATTAGCTAGGCTTGTGATTGTCCCCCTAGATGATCAATATAGTTAAGGTAGCCTTTAGTCTCTTTGACATCTAGGGTTCATACACAGGTACACTAGAAGGCTATTTCTGGTTGATGTTGGATGGGCTTGGAAGGTAACCCCGGTAGAAGGTGTGGGAGGGTGGTGGGTGATTCCTCCTCTTGTGCCTAAGAACATCTATAGGGATGCCAAGTAACTATCTATCAGCTTTCGTTTGGAAAGTGTATCTTATACTTGTTTGTTTGTTTGGCTTTAGGAATTTTTTAGTGAGTGCTGTGTGGTTTGTCTGTACTTAGTCTTCCTTCAGGTGTGTGCTTGGTACTTTTGGTTTCCTGTTGACCTCAGAATTTGTCTCCTTGTTTAAAACTATGTCTAACACCCCTTTGAACACCAACCAAGAGACCCCCATGCTGGGATCTCCTTGTACTATTCCTCTCACGGGGAATGTTGGTGTTCCCTTAATGGCCACCCTGAATCTACCTAGATTCACCCGAGGGCTACTGGTGTGGTTGTTTTCCACTCCAACTATCCTGAATGCTCATGGTGCTTCTCAAGTAAGCTCCTTATATTAAGAGAATCAAAACACTGCTTCCCCTTCACCTGTAGTTTATTCTCCTCCTCCTTCTACCTCATGCAGTGAAAGTACTGATACTAGTAACTGACAGTCTAAAAGGAGTAAAAGAAGGAGGAATAGGAAGAAGGCACATAAGCAAGGGAGCACCCGTTCAACCTCTGTAAGTCAAGTTGAACCTCACCACCCAGCCTCTGCAGTTCATGCTACGGGCACCTATCCAACCTCTGCAGGTCATGTTGAATCTAAGCACTCAACCTATGCAATTCAAGTTGATATTCACCATCCAACCTCTGTTGATCATGCTGGTGGGATCCTTCCAACCTTTCCAGGTCACGTTGGATCTAGTCACTCAGCCTCCGTAGTTATTGCAGAAGGCACCCATTCAACCTATGTTGTTTAAGTTGAACCTTCCCATCCAACCTCTGCAAGCCATGTTGGATCCATCCACCTAGCCTCTAAATTTCATGATGGGGGAACACACTCAACTACTGCAAAGCATGTTGATCCTAACCATTCAACCTCTCTTGTTCATGCTGGTGGTGACCGTCCAACCTCTGCAGGTCATGTTGGACCTAGTCTTTCATCCTCTACAAGTCATGCTGGGGGCAATCTCTCAGCCTCTGTGGTTCATGTTGGAGACAATCCGTCAACCACTGCGAGTCATGTTGACACTGTTGAAAAGACTTCCCATTCAAAACACAAGCCCAATTCACCTTGCAAGATTTGTGAGGGAGACCACCTTACTTATAAATGCCCTTCTATCATGGAGGTGCGAAGAGTTTGGTTTCATGGTCATCCCGTTTTTGAACATTTTGAAGCTTTTCAACAACCAACCTCTCTTAGTCAGGGTGGACCCAGTTACCCAGCCTCTGGTGGTCATGCTGGGGGAAAAATATCAACCTCTGTAGGTCATGTTGATAGAAAATAGTCAGCCACTGCTAGTCATGTTGACACTGTTGAGAAAACTGGTTGTTCGAAGTGAAAACTTAAGTTCCCTTGTAAGCTATGTGAGGGAGATCATCTTACTCACCAGTGCCCTGCTATCGCAGAGGTGCGAAGAGTGTGGTCCGAGACTCAAGAATTTCCTTCTCCTGAACAACCTATAGTTTCTCAACAACCTACTCAACCTTTGGTTGATCAAGTGGTCGAACCAATCTTAGATTTGGTCGATCCCACTCTTCTTTCAGAGAGTGATCCTGATGTGATTGAACCAATGTCATATTTGGTCAATCCCACTCTCCCTTCAGAGAGTGACTTTCATGAAGCGGTTGAATCAATTCCATTATTGATCAATCCCACTCTTCCTTTGGAGAGTGAAGTATCTGCTAGTCACATTTTCTTCACCGCCAGTTCAGAACTTACTGAACAAGGGGGCACTGAACTCGCTTCAGATCAACCCCCACCAAGATCTCGGATTGCTTCCTTTGATTGGGATAGCCTAGTTGAGCCGCGCCTTCATTATGATGCACCTTTCCAGATAAGGGTCAAAGTTGAATCATACATGATTCCTCGTTGTATTGTTGATGAAGGAGCCTCAGTTAGTATCTTATCTGCTCGTGCTTGGCGAGGCATGGAATCTCCCAGCCTTGTGTCAACTGCTAGTCAATTACTAGCGTTTAATAGAAGAAATTGTATAGCTTTGGGAATTATTTCTCAAACACCAGCTACTTTGGGTGGGAAGACCGTCTTAGATGAATTCATGCTAATAGAAGACCCCTTGGACTTCAATATGCTCCTTGGACGTGATTATGTCTATGCCATGCAAGTTGTGGTGTCAACATTTCTTCGTGTGATGTACTTTAATCATGGAGAATAAATTGTCACTATCGATTAATTGGATTTTCTTGATCCATCTCCTGACCCAACTAGAGACCAGGTCTTTCCTTTATTAATTCTTAGTGTTTCTGTAGACACTACCCCGCCACAGGTGAGCTATGTGGCCTCATGTCCTTTGCGTTCAATTGCTACTGAGAAGCGGCCTTTATTTTCATTCTTACCTTCTCAGGACTTGGTCCCAACGGTTGACCAGATGAGTCATCTTATACAGACTGTAGAGCTCACTCTCCACTCTGTCGATCCATTTGAAAGTTTAGACATGTGTCCTATCTCGGATGATCTCCTTCCTTCGGATGAAGTCGTCCTAGAGTCTTTGATACAGTATGACCTTCTTTTGGATGTTGGTTCAGTTGTGACTAAGTCTAACCCTGATTTTCCTATTAAGCCTGAACTTTCTTTTTATGTTGATCTTGTTGAGTCTCTTGACTCTTCCTTTGAACAACAAGTCGGTGATCCCGAGGAGTTTGATTTTTCTTATGAATTTTTCAACTCCTGTGATACTGAGTTTGTTCCTGCTGACTCTATATCCCTTGTTGATTTTTTATCTCCTTCTGAGGTTGATCTTACTGATTATAAAACCTCGAGCCTTGGTGCTATAGAATCCTTTTCAATCGATTCTGCCTTGACTTTACCTTTTGTAGAAGATAGTAAAGTCACATGTGTTTATGCCAAACTGACCTGCATCAGATATTTTCTTCTGAATATGATTATGATGTTGTTGTTTCTTGGAGATAGGAATTTTAGTTGGATTCACAACTATTTACTGGCCTTGTCTTGTTGTTCAAGTTGTAACTACAATTGCTTGTACCCTGCTCGCGCTTATGATCCTGATGCTAGCTTCCATGCTTTTAGCTCGTTGTATAAGTCCTCATATTTGTTCTCATCGTTGCTAAGCCTTGTATCATTTTTTCTTTGCAACTTGACACCCTTTACCTTGAGGAGAATTTCCCCGAGTGTCTTTATCCTGCTTATGTTCCTTGCATTATGCATAGGTTTGTTCCTTGCGCTTGGAACTAGTTTCGCTTGCTTATGGCACTTGTCTCCCCGCATTTAGAGCATTCTTTCTGCTCTCCTTTGAGCTCGTTAAAAACAGTAAGGAGGCCACGAGTTGAATTTTTTGGACTCGTTAAAACTTCACGGGAAAGATATTAAGTTTCTTTAGGCCCAGGTATAACTCCTCAAAATATAATTAACTGTCGAGTAAACTTGTCCATTCAGGCTCGTTGAGAATATGTGAATGGGCATCCACATTGGTGGTAGGTTATCTCTTTCTTGGACTATGTGGAATAATACAAGAAAGGAACACTCTCTTTTCTACAGAATTGAGAAGAGTATTCTTAGGTACAAGTTTATCACTTTTCTGGACCTAAGGGACTAAACTTACGGAAAAGGAACCCTTGGTGTGAGCTTAGTTTTCTCTTTTTCGTGCTCTAGACCTAAAAATGAAAAAGATTTTGACTATACTTTATGTCTTTGTCATGCTTGTTAACCCTAAAGAACAAAGCATCGATTTTATTGTTGTAAGCCCCATTCCTTGTAATCAAATGGATATTTCCGAGTGATCTTGCCTTCCTTCACATCGTAAAACTCAGGCTATATGCTACTTTTGAAGGAGCGTTGGGTAGGTGGTAATTTAACCTTTTTCGGACCTTCTTGACTAAATATGAAAAAGGTGCACCTTACTTCTTCGGAAGCTAAGAGAGTTCTTCTGTGGTTTTTTTAATACTTTTCAGGCCTCAGGAGACTAAATTGTACGAAAAAGCACCCCCCTGGAGTCTTCTTTGGAGTTTTCAGACTCTCTAAACTATGAAAACATCGTCGAGCATGTACTAGTTCGGTCTCGTAAAATCCATGAATCAGTGCTTTATCAAGCATTCTTCTGTCTTTTCTTCAGGCTTGCCAAAAATGAAGATGGTCCAGAGTTTGCTTTCTTGGACTCATTAAACCTTTACGAGAAAGAGGGGAAGGGAAGTTCATTCACATGTTTTTTACATCATGGCAACAAGTCTTGTTTCCTTGAACAAAGCACCCGTTTTGAGTCTATCAACAGTTGGGTCCTAGTATTTTGACCTTATCCTGATTCAGAGTTTCTCACTCCTCCAGTTGGTCTCTTTTCCAATTATATGGGGAATCTGTCAATGTCTCCTACATTGCATATTTGTGCCGTTGGTCCTTTCATGTCAAAATCTACCTAAGTCACTTTTTGTGTCATGCTCACTATTCAAGGATTAAACCTTTGTTGGCCATTATACAGTTGCCTTGACCTTTTGTGTCGGCCAGTCCCTGGTATCAGTTCATTACATCATGTCTTCAGCGTTTCTTGTCGTGAAATTCAGTACCAATTCCAAATCTAATTAGTCTTTGACTTACCTCGTGTTGGATGATGAAGGATGCCTTAATGCCTTCCTTCCAATGGATCTCTTCCTATCGACTGCAACACCTCTTGCTCTGGGAATGAGATTTAGAGTTTTATGACAGTACCTTGGGGATTGCAGTCATCAGTGGCAATTTCCCTCGCTATTGGGTAGTGGGAATATCTTAATGTCTCCTACTTGATGGATTCTTCAAGTGTTCGACTTCAAGTCCTTGTATTCACACTTGTTAGAATTTACTAGGTGCCTTGGGGACCATTTTCATTAATGGTGGTTTCCCTCATGTTTGTTAACGGTTCTCATTATTGACCGGTAATCAAACAGTTTCCTCCATGTTTGACTTCAAATCCTTTATTCGCATGGTTAGGATTCGTACCTTTTTGGGCGGTTTTGGATTGAAGACCTTGGGCCGACAGTAGCGTCCTCATATTTTTCTATTGCCCAAGTTGTGCAAGACCTTGTTACATTTTATATGAAATTTTGCTGAGACATAGATCCACCTTGTATTTTTGTGGCTATGATCGATTGTTGAGCATGGATCCACCTTGTTTATTTGTGGCCATGACTCCTTTAGATTTGATATGGTGCCTTTTTGCATATTGAGCGACCATGATTGTTTCATCAGTTTTACATATGTTGGATCCGCTTGTATCTTTATGGTGATGTTTTGTATATGGAATTGTATGTCCCAAAGATCCATTTTGTCTAACATTTATCTCTCTTTCAGGTACCTTTGTTCGAGCCTTTCGATCTTGGATTCTCTGCTCTCTCCATACTCAGTTTTTTCTTTTATAATGTATTTTGGATATCGTCTTCCCCTCTAACCTCATACATTAGGGGGCATCTGTTATAGCTCAAAATGACACATCTCTACCTGTGACCACTTTCCCATGATTTCGTCGCATGTCGACACTTCCATGACGACACTTCATGAAAGTCACTGACAAAACACCTAAATTGGAGGACCCATATCTTGAGTTCTCTAACTCTGTTTGACCTCATCTCTACACCATTGGAAATATATTTCTGTTAGCTAAAACTTTTCAGAAGACACCAAAGTCTGAAAATTCCCAAAAGTACCCTAAAAATGAGTTTTTTTGATGTGTACACAGGTTTCCTTAAGGAAACCCACGTACGTATGCGAAATGCTATATATAATACTCATGTACGCCTTAAATACATGACTTTCTGCATTGCAACCCACGTATACCTCCTCATGTACATGACTGTTGTTTCTGCAATCCACGTACACCTCATGAAAATGTAAAAAAAATACGTATTTTGAAATTCGGGTAGTTTGGGTAGTTATGCAACTGACTCCTTCAGTTGTAACTACTTTGTCTTCGACCCTAACTCTTCATTAAGCATATAAATAGAGGTAGGGAGGTCCATGAGAAGGGACTTGAATCTTTGCTTTGTTATGCTAGAGGATTTGGAGCTCTCTTTGCCCACACCTTTTCCCTAGAAGCATTCTCCTTGTGTTGCAAAGCTTGGAGGCTGCGTTCCTTGGAGAAGAGAAGCAGTAGAACCAAATCAAGGTTTCGTGTGGTGTCGAACTTGAAGAGAAGGTATACTTGTACTTGTTTTCAAGATTAATAAAGATGTGATGTCCTTATTCTTCCTAAATCATTGTTTAATGTGTGATTGAGTCTTTGTTTAGGATTATATGATATTATATATTAGATTATGTTTTTATGTTTCATTGAATATAATCTCTTTCCATATAGTCTATTTGGTTTAAGGAAGGTATAACTTGTTTTGCACGTCTCTTGGAGCAAGAGGAGCAAGAGGAGAAAGAAGAGGATTGAAGGGATGCTTGGATAAACCTTCATTTTGCTAAGGTATGAACCATTCCAACCTATGATCTTGCTTGTATTTACTTGTAGAACCATTTGCATCCACCTTTCAACCCCAGTACGTTGATGGCCTCTTAAACCCTATCCATAGGAAACTTTCCTTTATAACAGAACTGACGACTCCACTGGGGAGAGCCTTGTCTATTTGGGGTTTCTCTATTTTTCTTCTAGTCTTTTTCAAGGTTTTAGGTCCTTCTTACAATTTAGGAACACCTTTTGAGTTTGTTGGAACACCTTTCCTTCCTTCCTAGGTCAGTTTTTGACCCTTTTTGTGCTTTTTGTCATCCATACATGACTTTCAGGCTAAACAATCACATGTCTGTGTTGTATACGTGACTTGCACTACCTGCAACCCACGTGTCATATGTGAACTTCCTTAAGGAAACTCGCGTATGCACCTAAATTTGTGTTCTTTCATCTTTTTTTAGGGCTTTTGGGTGATTTGAGGGCTGTTTGTAGGGTCTTCAAGGGTCCTCTGCATGTGCATGACTCCTGAGAGGTTATTTATCTCTGTTAGGTGCTCTTTGTCTATCTTGTAAGTCTCTTTCAAGTCTTTGAACTTGTTTTTTCTGCTTCACCCCCCACCTCATTCTTTGGCTTGACCTTGTTGGACAAGGTACTGAGCAACCTCTGTTTGTAGGTTTAGATTGATACTTGGGACTTCTTGACCTTTGTTTATGTCAGTCTTATTGCTCAGTCTCTTAATTCCAAAGTTGTTGGCTTGTTTACCTTTGTGAGCCTTCCTTTCAAGAGAGGTTGATATTCAACTTTAGGGAAACCTAGGGTTTGTTTGTGGGGTGTAGAGTAGTTGTCTATTTGCTTTGCTTATAGTACTTGCTTTCATTAGTTGATAGGTTTTTTTTTCTTTTGCATTTATAAAAGAAAAATAAAAAAACAAACACATGTTTGCTTTATATGAATGTAGATTAGTTTTTTAGTCTAGATTGCATGGCATATCATTGTTTTTGAAAAACTAAAAATAAAAAGAATTTGTTCTTTTGTGGCTTTCAAGTTTCTATTTGAAAAAGAAAAAGAGAATAGTTTTTGCTTTCTGCATTTGATATCTCTTTGATTAGTCATTTCGTTTCAACTTTGAGTCAAAACACCACATAAGTTTCATGCCATTTACCCTCTGACTATAAACAACCTTTTAAAATAAACGATTTAATTTAAAAATTATTAGTAAGTTTTATTTTATAGGTTCATACACCAACTAGCTCAGGCTAGACTTGTGGGATAGGGAGTTTAAAATCCCCACAAGTGTTTAAATTCAAACGTAGTTGGCCAATCACTAGGTAAACCCTTTTCTATGTTGATTGTATCTAGGAAGCTCCTCTCAAATGGGAGTTAAGCACAAGGCCACGTGGAGACTTGGACTGGGGAGATAACCCTCTGATTCCTTGTCAAAGCGTAGACCAGGGTTTTTGCGCATCTGGGGATTCTATCTTGGATAGGGTTTTGGGATTTGCTACCCTGCCCATGCGTACGAACCAGGCTTACGATTATCCCCCCAGACCGTTAATATAGTTAAGGTAGCCTTTAGTCTCTTTGACATCTAGGGTTCATACACAGGTACATTGAAAGGCTATTTCTGGTTGACCTTGGACGAGCTTAGAAGGTAACCCTGGTAGAGGGTGTGTGAGGGTGGTGGGCGATTCCTCTGCTTGTTCCTAAGAACATCTACAGGGGCGCCAAGTAACTGTCTATCAACTTTCTTTTGGAAAGCGTATCTTATACCTATTTTTCTGTTTGGCTTTAGGAATTTTTTAGTGAGTGTTGTGTGGTTTGTCTGTACCTAGTCTGCCTTTAGGTGTGTGCTTGGTCCTTTTGGTTTCCTGTTGACCTCAGACTTTGTCTCCTTGTTTTAAACTATGTATAACAGCCCTTTGAACACCAACCAAGAGATCCCCATGCTGGGAACTCCTTGTACTATTCCTCTCATGGGGAATGTTGGTTATCCCTTGATGGCCACCCTGAATCTACCTGGATTCACTCTAGGGCTACCGGTGTGGTTGTTTTCCACTCCAACTGTCCTGAATGCTCCTGGTGCTTCTCAAGTAAGCTCCTTGGATCTAAGCACTCAACCTATGCAAGTCAACTTGATCTTCACCATCTAGCCTCTATTGATCATGCTGGTGGGATCCTTCCAACCTTTCTAGGTCATGTTGGATCCAGTCACTCATCCTTTGTAGTTGACGCCGAGGGATCCCGTTCAACCTCTGTTGTTCAAGTTGAACCTTCCCATCCAACCTCTGCAAGTCATGTTGGATCCATCCACCCAGCCTCTAAAGTTCATGCTAGGGGCACCCACTCAACTGCTGCAAAGCATGTTGATCCTAACCATTCAAGCTCTCTTGTTCATGCTAGTGGTGCCCATCCAACCTCTGCAGGTCATGTTGGACCTAGTCTTTCAGCCTCTACAAGTCATGGTGGGGGCAGTCTCTCAGCCTCTATGGTTCATGCTGGAGACAATTCCTCAACCACTACGAGTAATGTTGACACTGTTGAAAAGACTGCCCATTCAAAACACAAGCCCAAGTTTCCTTGTAAGCTTTGTGAGGGAGACCACCTTACTTATAAATGCCCTTCTATCGTGGAGGTGCGAAGAGTTTGGTTTCATGGTCATCCTGCTTTTGAACATTCTGAAGCTTTTCAACAACCAACCTCTCTTAGTAAGTTTGGACCTAGTTACCCAGCCTCTGGTGGTCATGTTGGGGACAAAATCTCAACCTCTGTAGGTCATGTTGAGAGTAAACAGTCAACCACTGCTAGTCATGTTGACACCGTTGAGAAAACTGGTTGTTCAAAGTGCAAACTTAAGTTCCCTTGTAGGCTATGCGAGGGAGATCATCTTACTCACCAGTGCCCTGCTATCGCAGAGGTGTGAAGAGTGTGGTTCGAGACTCAAGAATTTCCTTCTCCTGAACAACCTATAGTTTCTCAACAACCTACTCACAACCTTTGGTTGATCAAGTGGTCAAACCAATCTTAGATTTGGTCGATCCCACTCTTCTTTTGGAGAGTGATCCTGATGTGATTGAACCAATGTCATATTTGGTCTATCCCACTCTCCCTTCAGAGAGTGACTTTCATGAAGCGGTTAATCGATTCCATTATCAATCAATCCCACTCTTCCTTTGGAGAGTGAAGTGTCTGCTAGTCACATTTTCTTCACTGCCAGTTCAGAACCTACTGAACAAAGGGGAACTGAACTCGCTTCAGATCAACCCCCACCAAGCTCTCAGATTGCTTCCTTTGATTGGGATAGCCTAGTTGAGCAACGCTTTCCTTCTGATGCACCTTTCTAGATAAAGGTAAAAGTTGAATCATACACGATTCCTCATTGTATTGTTGATGAAGGAGCCTCAGTTAGTATCTTATCTGCTCGTGCTTGGCGAGGCATGGGATCTCCCAGTCTTTTGTCGACTGCTAGTCAATTACTGGCATTTGATAGAAGAACTTGTATAGCTTTGGGAATTCTTGCTCAAACACCTATTACTTTAGGTGGGAAGACCATCTTAGTTGACTTCATGGTGATAGAAGACCCCTTGGACTTCAATATGCTGCTTGGACGTGATTATGTCTATGCCATGCAAGCTGTGGTGTCAACATTTTTTTGTGTGATGTACTTTAATCATGGCGAAGAAATTGTCATTATCAATGAGTTGGATTTTCTTGATCTGTATCCTGACCCAACTAGAGACCAAGTCTTTCCTTTATTAATTCCCAGTGTTTCTGTAGACACTACCTCGCCACAGGTGAGCTATGTGGCCTCATGTCCTTTGCATTCAATTGCTACTGAGAAGTGGCCTTTGTTTTCATGCTTACCTTCTTGGGACTTGGTCCCAGCAGTTGACCAGGCGAGTCATCTTATACAGACTGTAGAGCTCGCTCTCCAGTCTGTCGATCCATTTGAAAGTTTAGACATGTGTCCTATCTCGGATGATCTCCTTCCTTCGGATGAATTCTTCCTAGAGTATTTGATACAATCTGACCTTCTTTTGGATGTTGGTTCAGTTGTGACTAAGTCTAACCCTGATTTTCCTAGTAAGGCTGACCTTTCTTCTTATGTTGGTCTTGTTGAGTCTCTTGACTCTTCCTTTGAACAAAAAGTCAATGATCCTGAGGAGTTTGATTTTTCTTATGAATTTTTCAACTCCCGTGATACTGAGTTTGTTCCTGGAGACTCTATCTCCCTTGTAAAGGATATAAATCCTGTTATTAATGTAGAATCAAGGGTTCAAATTCAGATATGTTTAGACACTTATTGTATTCAAGCTTCTCATGTGCTTTGTCACTTAATACAAGCTCTTTTGCCATTATATGTTCAGCTTTCATCTTATTTTTCTTCTGTACTTGTGCTTGGATGTTCCATTCATGTTTATTCTATTTACTTAATGCAAGATAGCTATCATCCTATCTCTGTGTGGGTTATTGGAATTACAAGTATCTTTTCCTTGTTATGATGAGCCATTCATATGTGAGTGCCTTATGTGTGAATCTGCCAGCATAGTGAATTTATTACAAACCCTCTGAACATTGATAGTTAGAAGCCTTATCTATTTGATTTATTATTATGCATGTATTGAGAGAGTGAGGTCTTATTAGTCATATGACTTGATCCATTGAGAAAACCATTAAAAATATTGAACCTACCAGGAATCTTCGAGCTGCAACCTAGAAGAGTTTCCTGGAGAGCTAGCATACCTATTTAATCTTATAAACTTATTCTGCAAGCTTTAGCTGGACTTGATATGTTTTCCTCCTGATCAGGAGGGATTTCTCTCAGAGAGGATTAATATCAACCTGCCACTCATTAGATGCCTTGAGCTGAATTTCCAATGAACTATTCCGTGCCGCCAACTCTGCTCCTCGGGAATTTAACTCTTCTGCTTGTCTATCAGTTGTAGCCTTATGCACCTCTAGATCTGAAATCTTATTTTCAAGGTCTTTCTTTTCTCCCTCAGTGATGGATTTTGAAAGTGCCAAGGCTTCCTTTTCTGATTCTAAAGCTTGGTAGGGATCCTAGAGTATTTCGAACTATGAAAGAGTGGCCTTATGTTTTCTCTTCATTTATCGACCTTCTCCTCTTTCTTTCATCAGAGTATCCTTCATTCTTACCATATTCTCTTTGTATTGATCTGTAGTTTCTTTCAATCTGTCAACATTATAGGAATTTGTGATGCTGATTGAGGCCATTATTTGTGGATCTTCATTGGTGCCTTTCATGACAACTCTTTCAGTAACTATGGCTACTTCAGGCTGGGTAGAAACCTTTAACTTCTTTTTTGACCTCCTGACAATGGTTTTCTGTTTAGGGTCGAAGAATACCTTATCTAGACATGCAACTGCATGATGATTGGACTGATTAAAGGGCACTAACCCTAACTATGCAAAAGGGAGGTGACCTCCTATTATTGTTTCTCCTGAGGTAGAAGGAGGATCTACTAGATTGTCATGGGAAGTATCCTGTTCTAAATTCTCCCTATCTTGGTCTTCCTTCTCTTTCCTTTTTAGTTCTTCAACCACCCTCTCTGCCTCCTCTTATGCTTTGTCAGCTAATTCCTTTTGCATCCTTTCTTCTTCTTCCATTTTCCTTCGTTGTTCTTCTTCCTTTTTCCTTCATTCTTCTTCTTCCTTTTTCCTTTGGGCCTCTTCAGCTAATAATTTCTCTGCTTCTTCAACTAACCTTCGGGGCTCTTCTTCCTTCTTCTTGGCAACTTCTTCTTTTCGTTTCTGCTATTTAGAGATGCTACTGCTGCTGCCTTTTCCTCCCTTAGTCGTGATTTTATTCTTGAACCTTTTGTTCAAAGGAATCATGTTACATGCATTTCAATATATCTCGTCATCCTTGTCAAAGTGATGAGAGTATTTGAAATGTAACCCTACAGATGCAAAGTATTTTGAAACCTTGTCCCAAGCATCGTTTCTATGGAAAATTTTCTCCCCGAAATGGAAATTTTCTAGCTCTCTTACAAAGTCAGGGGCACTCTTCACCTTAGTAAATTTATAACTACCAATGAAAAATGGCAGCGGTGGGTAGATGAATTTATTCATATCAAACAAGAAGTTCCTGAACCCATCTATGTACAATTGTCTTACCACCTCGTTATGGATGACATAATCTGTGGCGTATATTGGCATTAGTGAAGGAGCCAAAGATCCTCCATACATCCTCAAATACAAACCTTCCTTGGAGAAAAAATAATCTCCATATTGACTTAAAGTCTCCATTGCTCCTTGTGACATGCAATTGCATTCTTTAAGAAAAATCAACTCATATAATGGTAGCAGAAAATATTCATAGATGGTCTTGTAAAAAATGAAATACGTATGTGCCCACAGGATTTGATATGCGGAGTACATAGGAGTCCTGGAGGGATCCCAATCAAAATTTAGCTTTGGGAATGGGTGCGTACATAAGATACAATCAATAAAAAAGGACCTCATGTAGAATTCAGATTTCCTTTGAGTCAAACCTCCTAATGCTATAGCTATGCATGATGACAGGCTATCTGCCACGATGTCTTCCCAGTTGAAGATAGTTCCCTGGATGGATACATAACATATCAGTGGGATCCAGCTCATCTTATAGAACCTCTCGTTTTCTCGGTCGAAGATCCAATTTAGCATCAAGGCTATGATTCAGTACTTGGTGCGCAAATTGGCAGTCTCATACTCTCTTGGGGATTTCTGGTGAAACTGCTTCCTAGATATCATCATTTGCTTAGCACAGTCAAACAAATCTAAATCTAGGTCCCTTGTCCATTCATCTGTCATATGAATATGGGGTACTGGTAGCGTGCAAGCTTTGGCTATGTAGGCGGGGATGAAGGAAGCAAAAGGTTGTTTTTCTATGTTTTGCATGATCATAGTAGTTGTATCTACCCGAGGTAGGATCCATCCAATTAGCTTGGAACAAGGGAAAAGCTCAGGGCGTGTAGCTACTTTAATTGTGATAGTGGATATTCTTATGTTTACATACAATGGTATGTCCTATAAGCCTGCATTTGGAATGGTATGGTCTTTGATAATTTGATAAATTTGTCCCCATTTAAATTATGGTTCAACTCATGTAACAACATTCATATCCTTGTAAATAATTTCCATCATGAGTAAAATATCTATATCTAAGTCATCTCCCGTGGCCTTAGCCTTCTTTTTTCCTTTCTTTGGCATGGTGTTGTATGAGGATTGAGGTTGCAACAAAAACATACCAAGTAATGACTTAAGAGTTACTATGGTCAAGCAACATGCATTCATCATTAAGAGAATATACATAAATGGACATCTATTACTAAGATGCAAGATAATGGATGAAACCTAGATAACAAACATAAGATTGTATTCAATAAAATTGTATTTACCGACTCATCTTCAAACATCTCAAAATGATTTGTTATATTAAGCAAAGGTTATCTAGCTACTTCAAACACAATAAGGTGTACATTAGGTCAAAGCTGGATTAGTTCAAATGCAAGCTCCATATGCTGCCATGGGGTTTAGACTCCCAGTTCAAAAAATCAACCATCCAGTGTTTCAGGTCAAGAGCGACCTACAAAGTTTCCTAACAGGCTGGACCCACACACGCTACTTTAAACATGAACACTCTAGGGCTTATCTTCCTAGAAGAAAATGACACCGCTATGGTGAATTTGTAAAACGAGGCAACTCGAACCCTAGTTTATCTTCACAGCCCAAGGAAAACTATTGAAAACCCTTCACCGACCCTAATAAACAATGTCCCTTTAGCAACCTAAGCCCAACTCTGAGATACGACGCTTCTCCTTGAGTGAATCCAACGATGGTATCCACCCTATCAATGGACATTGACATAAGCCAGAGGAGGTGCGGTCGAAAAAATGCTCGACTGGTCAAAACCTCACCAATGAAGAACCAAAGGTCTGGCATACCAATTTCTATGTCCTGCGTGACATAGACAAATATAGCAAATTAGGTAAAAACTACCATAGCGAGGCTAGCAACTAAAATTTAGGGATGCTAAGGATTCCAACGTGAATCGACTTGGGGAAAACCTCCTGAGGCTAGTGAGCCCAAAAGGAAAATGAATGAATCCCTATGAGGTTGGGAAAGACTTTAAACCATCACGGTGCAAGTAAAACCCTAACCCCGTAAATGCTAAATACCCCAAAATGCTAATTTACCAAACCATTCCAAAAATAAAACCAAGATGAGGTTTGAAGTCTACCTAGAAAACAGTGGCATGAGAGTTGATGAAAAACCTATCTCAAGCGGTCTGTGGAAACTCTAGGTGGCAATCATCAGTTGGGAGCGCTCCAAATGGGCAGTGGTAATAGTTTATAAAAACTTCCCACATATTTTATAGGAAAAATGCAAAAATATTCATAAATGCGGTCGTTGGGTGATTTATTTCCCATGGGTGAAAAACTCCATTTGGAGCCAAAAATACAAGCCCCATCGGCACTTTACCAAATCGACGAGAAAAACCAAGCCTCCCATGACCGTGTCAGTTGAAACCATGGAGTATTTTTGACATTATCATATGAGACTTGACAACTATTGCTGACAATAAGGCTATCGACAAGATCCTCAAAACCTTAATCAACTATGAAAGAAAAAATAATCCACAACAGTGTCGGCTCCAACATTGGATTTCTTCTGACACTATCATAGAGACTCATCAAAGACTCCCAAAAAACTTCATCGACCAAAAATATGGAAAGCTCATCGGTTGCAAACAATCAAAAGAACCGGACGTATCGGCATGAAAACATGTGTCACGCCGATGTTATCGGCACAAATTTTTGAAAAAATCCGTATAAAGGAAAGTTGACAAAACTCATGCAGAGCTCCTGATGAGAGGCTGTCGAATATGAATGATACATTCCCTCCCGATTAAATCGGCTCAACTACCTGAGTTTAGCCGATGCCGTCGACGCCAATTAGCGAGATCTCCCGCAAAATCCTCGATCAAATTTGTCGGTAAGGATAAGATCACCCCACCAATAATGTCGGCTCCAAAGAGCAAGTTTCACCAACGTATCGAAAAACTAAACAAATGTTTTGTGAAACTAAAAAACAATAGGAAAAAATCAGATGAAAAACACGAGTTTCTCCAATGTGTCGGCCGAACTTGATGAGTTCAACCGACACATCGGGTGAAAAACCTGAGTTCTAACCTTTGACAAAAAGGATTTTCTAAATTTTTTGGAAATATTAAACTAATTCATGGAAAGGACCTTCATAGAGAAAAAGTAGTCTAAGAAAGTTTAAAAGCTAAAAATTCTGAGGGCCCTAAAATCATAAAATTTTTGGGGTAGTGGTTGCAACAGCAACACATTGCTGTGGTTTTTTATTTTTTGTTGGATGTACTGCCATGCTGCTACTATTTTTTATTTGTGAGGGTTGGATGATCTAATTTATGATCGTGTCCAGTTCTGGGTTCTCTCCTTTGACAAGTATGTTGGTCTAGTTGAGTCTCATGCAAGTAACCTAACGCTAAGAGGTTGAAGACTGTTTAGAAGCATTTTTATTGAAGATAAGGGAGCTCTACCCTAACCTCTTATGTTGAGTTTATAATTGGTTTATATCTGATATATCATGCTACTGTTATGTATTGTTGTCTTTCATTAACAACTTAGATCTGATATAGATCGCTACTCTTATTACTGTTATTGTTTTAAGTACTTTAATGGTTATTGTAACTCATTGTTTTTGGGACATGCTATACATGAAGGATATTAAGGTATGGTTTTTCAATGCTGGACATGCTTGTCTCATTGTTTCAGCTTTGAGTTTGAATATTTGAGAAAAATAATTATAAAATACAAATGAGCTGAATCTACCTCAGAGTTTGTAGCTTTTCTCCAAATGAGCTGAAATGTGCATTATACATTTTTTTGGATCTTGTGTCTTTAGAGTGGCACCTTGTGTAGTCCAGTGATTTGAAATACATATAAGGTCCTGCTCCTAGTATAGGACTAGAACGAGGTGCTACTGAGGTAAGTAATTTTGAATTTTCTCCAATTGAATGCCTTTGAGTTTGATTTTTTGGTGAATTTTCAAATATGGAGTGTGACATTTATTTTTCATTTTTTTCACTAAGTTTCCTTCCTCTACTTTTCTGGTATTTCTAAAAAGGGTCAAATTATTAAGGCTATGAATACTTCCTTTGATTGCTTCAAAATCTCATTGGTCATGACTGATTACTCAACTTATGGAATGTCAAGCTATGGTGAGTATCAACAGCTGATTCATAAAGTTTTCATTTTCATCCTTTATATTGTTGTTATGGGTTTGGCTTAAATAAGGGAACTCCCACTGTAAATCTCCTTGAACTCTTCAGTAGTTTTAGCTCTTAGTAAATCATAACCTACCCAAATTTTCTTCTTATTTTCAATAGGCATTTTGACTGTGTGAGACACAAAGAAGTTGAGATGTTTTGTCCTCTCTAATTCAATGCCTAAAACTGTCAGTTTATCTATACATGAATGTACTTATTGCAGTGAGATTGGATCCTTGAGTAACTACGATATAATGTATAAGGAAGTCCCTCATATAGATTGAAAAAAAAAACTCTACATCATTTAATATTTGTGCATCATTTTTGTTATCATAGCTATACAACACAAGTTGTGTTAGTAGGTTTGCATATCCAATACCACTATTTTACTTTGGGTTAAAATTTTCATGTTGGTGGTATTGTGGAGATCTATGTTGTCGACTAGGTATAAACATAATCTAGTGCTTCATCCTTAAAAATCTAGGTCTAGTTTGATTCTCATACTGTCACCCTATAATGTAGATGCCAAAGGAGGTGAACATACTGTGGATATTTATGTAGGTTCTAATATCTTCTAATTTTATATAATTTTTTCAACTTCAGTGTCCAATGAAATTATAACATACAGAGAAACACTGGTTTCTAATATAGGTCTACTTTTAGCCATTGATGCATTATATGAGTTTGAATCTATCAAACTCTAACAGTGTTATGGAAAATATATTGGAATCATAAAGGAATTTGTTCATATGGGCCAGGGAAGCACATAGAGGAATGTATTCAAATTGTCCTCCCAACTTTCCAATGAGTAGTCTGTGTATCCCTTGCAATTTAATAAAGGCATCCTAGCACATGCAAGCATGTGCACCTTATCTACATAATATCTACCTAAATAATATGCATTGATCCTAATCTGGTCGATGCAAAAATGGAATTATGATCTTTCTCAATCTATGATTGATAAATTATCCATAAATGGTGATATCGTTACTTCAATCAAACATGAAGTTTATTATTATTTTATGCCTAAGGAAATGCACCAATCAACTATTTGTCAACATGGTTGATGGGGGGCCTTTTGAACTTCTCTTACTTGGTGGGAATTTGAACTGAACAAGTTTTTTCTCATTCTCATCTTTTTGGAATAATATAAGTTAATATGGATAAATAAGCCTATGATTGCAGGAAAATGATCTTTGGTGAAATATTTTATCATATAGTTCTTTTGTAAAATGATCAGAAAAAGTTAAAATACATTGCAATGAAACTAGCCCTAGGCTAATGTATTTATCATATCATTGTGTTGTAAGATGGCTAGGAGATAAATATTTTTGATCTGAATATTCAAGTGGTTGTTTTGGAAGTAAATTGTTGCAAAACTAAATCCAATGCACCATATTAAATCACTTATTTATTTATTTCTGAATTCTTACTGAAACTTGCATTTGACTCTTTTGACAATTTTGGTTTAATTAAAATAGGACAAGGAAATTACTTTCTTGGGTTTTGTTTATAATATGCTCACTTTATTGAAATTAAGTATTGATGGAAATGAATATTCTATTGAACAAAATATGAATACTTTAGGTCTCCGATTTTTATGTACAAGAAAAGATGAACCTTATCTGAAACAGACTAAAGACAAAATATGAAACTATGGGCTATGTGCCAACAACACTGGTACATGCTGAAATCTAGTGCTAAGTGATATATATTATCTAAAATATAACTTTTGTTACCTAAAACTGTTAGCAAGTTATGTTTCAGAACAAAATCATTGTCATCACGTTTGCATTGATGGTATATTGGATCTCATATTTACTTCACCTAATTTTTGTTTCCCAGGTACATACTGTGAGGTAGGGTTCCTTTAAACGTATACAGAATATTCCCCTGGTTAAAAGAGTTGTAATCCTTTTATTAATTTCAAATGTTTCTTGTCTCCAGCTACAACATATGTGGAGGTTGTTTGGTGTGAGCCTTGGCTGTTACAAGTACTTTACAAATGAAAAAGCTTTGAGAGAACATGTGCAACAGAACCATAACCATGTTTGCTGTGAAGTTTGTGGCAGTAGGAAATTGAAGAAACATATCAAAAGGCACATGCGCATTCTTGAAAGCCAAACATGTGTGGAGAGGATACAATGCCACTTTGACAATTGCTTGAATAGTTTTAATAAAGTATGTTATCTATAATTTTAGCAATTTTTTGTATACAAATGAAAATTTCATTTTTTTACTTGGTATGGAGTGGTAATCGAATTAAATTTCATTTTAGACTTGGTATGGAGTCGTAATCTAATTAAATTTCACTTTGAAAAACTAAAATCTCAATCAACACATTAGAGTAGTACACCTTGGATTAAGACCATTTAAGTGTAGATTCGATGAATGTGAAATGAGTTTTCCACATAAAGCTATGAGAGACAATTATGAGAAGACAAGAAGACATTGCTATGTACAAGTGAGTCTAGCAACAAAAAATTTTACTCGCTTGAAATATCAGCCTTTGGAAGTTGTTTCTCTATATTGTACAATATTGTATGGATTAGTGAAATTGTTTCTGTTTAAGAGGGATATTTCTTTGAGGAGGATGTTGTCTTTCAGTCAAGGAAACGTGGTGGCCGAAAGAGAAAAATGTTTACAGTCAACACTCTTTTGAAAAAGAGATTATCATGCCTAGATCGAAGCAGCACTGTTCTTGACAATGGATCGTCCTTTTTAGATTGGTTAACCTCAAGCGATAGGGAATGATCTTTGATATTATGGAAAACCAAGACATGGCTAATTTCACCATGTATGATTTTTTTGCACAAGATTGTAGTAGTAAAATGTAGAACAACATTTTAAGTTCCTTTTAATAGTTTCAAACGGTACTAAACAAGTGTGTTAGGGGAAAGATGGAAATATAAGAAAGGATTTGTCTCTAAAAAATCTTTGCTACCACAGGGACTAGATTATAGCAATGCCACCAATTTATTTTGGTGGGAAGTTTTTCTCTATAGGTCTGTAGATTTCCAATTTGTGTTAAATATTGATTTCCAATTTTGAAAAGGCTCCAACTAAGTTTCCTTCCTCTACTCTTCAGGTATTTATAAAAAGGGTCAAGGCTCCCTGATAGGGGCTTCTGGAAAGACCTATTTGAACAAGTTCCATCATCAATTGAAGGAGCATAATTTCTAGGTAAGTCCATCATCACAAATATTATATAATAAGATGCTACTTGTGGTTACCCTAAACTGTAAGTTGAGCCAGATACACACCACATGAAAATACAATATATCTACTCTAAACATTGCTACATGGCCCTTACATAATATAATATCGATTCATATTATAAATTGCAGCAATAAACATTGATTTCTAGAATCAAAAGTAAATTCCTATTGCTAGCTATATTTGAGGGATATATATTTCTACGTTCTACTAAAAACAAGAGATCTAGATTCTAGATGCATAAGAAAAAATGGACAATAATGTTCGGTTTGAAAGTTTCCATAACATTGAAAAGTGCTAATGTTTTACAGGAAAACATACCATACATAAGTGCTTTAGAGATATACAAATTGATTAATAATTGACTAAGCTCAAAAGGATAGAAATAAGGACATGCTTCTTTATCATAAACATCCTCCTCTAAGTCTCAACATCTTTTAACATTGTGATAGATTGCATATTTTGATTGTCTAAAGATGATAGATTGTGTGCATGGAAATAAAAATGTTTGGAGTGTAAAGATCACATCCAAGGATGGAATGCTTCAATAGGTAATTTTACAATAAAATAATATCAAGAGTAAAATCTGACAGATCTAGGAGAGTTTTTAGAGACCTTCACCTACTACCATCCGTATTTTGCAGATTTCCAGTGCTCACTTCATCATTTCAATACTGAATTATTCTTATAAGGCTCTAAGTCTCAACATAATTTAACATTGGGATAGATTTCATATTTCGATTGTCTAAAGATGATACATCGTGTCCATGGAAAATAGAAGAGCATCTAGAAAATGTTTGGAGTGTAAAGATCCCACCCATGGATGGAATGCTTCAATAGGTAATTTTGCAATAAAATAATATCAGGAGTAAAATTTGACAGGTCTAAGAGAGTTTTCAGAGCCCTTGACCTACTACCATCCCTATTTTGCACATTTCCAATGCTCACATCATCATTTCAATAGTAAATTATTCTTATAAGTCTTCATACATGGTAGTATTCAATGCAACCAAAATTTAAGAAATCACGCTTATGGTTTACAACACTGTAGAACTTCTATTGGCCTAGGTAAAATTTATCCATTATTGTTTGGATGGAAGCCCTCTTTCTACCTTTGATCCAACTCCGAAGAATTCCTTTTATTTATAGAAACCCGATAATGGTCAACATGAAACTATCCCATATCTAGATTTTATAATAACTTGGTTCATATGAAATGTAAGTTGCTATGTTCTACTAAAAACAAGAGATCTAGATTCTAGATGCATAAGAAAAAATGGACAATAATGTTTGGTTTGAAAGTTTCCATAACATTGAAAGTGCTAATGTTTTACAGGAAAACATACCATACATAAGTGCTTTAGAGATATACAACTTGATTAATAATTTACTAAGCTCAAGAGGATGGAAATAAGGAAAAACTTCTTTATCATAAACATCCTCCTATAAGTCTCAACATCTTTTAACATTGTGATAGCTTGCATATTTTGATTGTCTAAAGATGATAGATTGTGTGCATGGAAAATATAAGAGCAACTAAAAAATGTTTGGAGTGTAAATATCACATCCAAGGATGGAATGCTTCAATAGGTAATTTTGCAATAACATAATATCAAGAGTAAAATATGACAAATCTAGGAGAGTTTTCAGAGACCTTGACCTACTACCATCCCTATTTTGCACATTTCCAGTGCTCACTTAATCATTTCAATACTGAATTATTCTTATAAGGCTCTAAGTCTCAACATATTTTAACATTGTGATAGCTTTAATATTTCAATTGTCTAGGGATGATACATTGTGTCCATGGAAAATAGAAGAGCAACTAGAAAATGTTTGGAGTGTAAAGATCAAATCCAAGGATGGAATGCTTAAATAGGTAATTTTGCAATAAAATAATAATAGGAGTAAAATCTGACAGGTCTAGGAGAGTTTTTAGAGCCCTTGACCTACTACCATTCCTATTTTGCACATTTCCGGTGCTCTCATTTCAATACTGAATTATTCTTATAAGGCTTCATACATGGGGTATTCAATGGAACCAAAATTTAAGAAATCACGCTTATGGTTTAAAGCACTGTATAAATTCTATTGGCCTAGGTAAAATTTATCCATTATTGTTTGGATAACAACCCTCTTTCTACCTTTGATCCAACTCTAGAGAATGCCTTTGATATATAGAAATCCCATAATGGTCAACATGAAATTGTCCCATATCTATATTTGATAATAACTTGGTTCCTATGAAATGCAAGTTCAAGAAATTCTCCATATCTTTTTATCACACAAAGAATCCTATTTGTAGTTTGGTTTCTTCTCACTTATCAAGGCTCAATTTTAATCATATAGCTAACCCTTTGAAGGCATTCCCTCCTTATTGTGGTATGGACACTAGTACTACTATGGTTGTAACCCATCCCAGAGAACCTCACATTTTTTTAATAACAATAATATTTATCAAAACCAACTGTGGTTTTACCTGCACAGCCTCAGTACAAACTAGAAACGCCTTCTAGAAAAGTGAGGAGGCTTATGATAGAGATATTACAAATCTCCCCAACATTTGGAGTTCCAAAAAAAAAATAGTTTTCCAGCTGTTGCTGCCGCAACTGTTCCCCCCCCCCCCCAATTTAAAGTTTTAATTTCTGGGCCTGTCCTGATTATTTTTTGTGTGGCTTGGTCGTTGAACTTTTAAGCTCCTTGAGCGTGTTTCTTTCCGTGTCTCTGAAGGTGGATGTCAGTAATTTGTGTATGCTTTGTTCATTTTTTGGTTCGGGTCGTGAATGTGTGGTCGAAGAGAATTTTTTTTTTTTTTTTTTGCTGTTCTTCAGCGTATCCTCTGTAAAAAGAAACGAGGTTGGTTACAGCCGAGCCTTAGAACTGCTCGAATACCTCAGTTTCCCTTTAAGCGAGCCTTTTTACTACTGGATCGGGTGCTGCGAAGTTTCAACCCTGCCGCCGTTGCGGCTCCTAGACTTTTCTTTTGTCCGATTTCCTGAGCCGTCCGACGCCCGATTCGTTTAGTTTAAAATCACTTGTCCATAAGCTTCCACTCGTGCGCCATTGCAGCTGGGAGGAGACAGTTAGCTCCCGATTCAAGTGTCATCCGACGTCTGACCTTGTCTTCCCCCGCCCGAACTGAGTTTTCCACCTCGTCGCCTGGCCCCTGCCATTGTTCCGTCCGCCGTTGCGGATGAGCCACCCCTCTTGGTTCCCGAAGCACTCTTCCCCCCGACGTCTGATTACCCTTTTTTCTCCCATGTTTCCGCTCACCCGGTTTCTATATTTCCCCACCGTTGCGGTTCCTGAAGTCTCGTCTCAGCCGATGCAGAAGTTGGTCGACCGCCGCTTATAATTTTGCCCGCCCAAAGCTTAAATTGATACCTTGTCTGAGCGAACCTGGCTAGTCTCTTGCGGATTTACAATGCTGGGCAGAGAATGTTTAAATGTTTAAAAAACTTCCCCTTTGCAGCGAATAATGCATTGTGATTGTTTGCAGAAGGAATTCGGTGCTACTAAAGCGACCATGGGCCAAGACGTAGCTTGGTTGGACTGGAACCGACACGATCACCAGGAAGGCAAAACGCAGAAAATGACAAAGCAAGCAAACGAAGGAGGAACGAACAGAGGAAGATTCATCTGTTACTGGTTAGAGGATAAAACGCTCATAGAGAATGATTGGAAAACGCAGTGGCCAGAACAAGAAGCGGAATCGTTGAAGATACTGAAAAGTCACACGTTGGGGTGGCAGCGGGGGTAGTTTAAATAGAGGGAAGGAGGACTGAAAAAGGGATTTTTCCCTGGAAAACTTTGTATTTGTTTACTTGTAAGATGAACTACTTCGTTTTGCATAGGAACTGCAATTTTTGCCTGTTGAAGAGAGTGAAAAGCGAAATGTATCAATGCAAACTCAATGAATAATGTTGAAGAGGAACTATTTCGTCTTCAGCTGTGTTTCATTTACTGTAAGAGTATTCGATATTCTGAACCTATGTCCTTGCTAAATGTTCTTCAGTAATTTCTGGATATTTTTCGCTGTGAGTAATAGATGTTGTTATAAAATGATCGGCTATCTGGTTATTTGAATATCTGTAAGTGTTCATGTGCTTTAGAAGAAGTATCAGCTATCTGTGATTCTTCTTTATGTATGTGGAAATGTATTGCTCACCCAAAATGATAACCTTGCTCCCTAGGGATAGAGTAGATAGTTAGCTTATTTCTTTTGTATCTGGTTTTGGTTGCTCGCGAGCGCAAGACGAGAGGTAAGAACCTGCGCATCACTTTGTGACCGCTCCCTGCAGCTTGATCACCCTGCATTTAGTTAGGCACTTGCATATCATTTCTTTAAGTCAAAAAATGCAAAAACTCGTTCTGCCGGGCCGCAACCGGTAAAGCCTTAGTTTTGTTCCTTGACCTACGGTAGCCGGACCGCATACCGGACGGATTCCCTATTTCAAACAGTCAACGGGCTAGTTGGGAACGTTGATTAGGGAGAATCCCTTATTGTTTCCGCCTGCGAATTTCCAGGCCTCAACAGTTTTGGCACTAGAAGGAGGGCCGCCAGTGCATGGCTGGCCGAGGAAACCTTGTTTCCCAAGATTATTCCGCTGGTTACAGTTCTGAAAGTAGTGGACCACGTATTTCAATTTCGGAAGAAGAAAATAGAGAACATCTATATCCTGTTCGTAATGAAATCGTTAATGATCTGAGAAGACATACCCGTGCTTATGTAAAGAAGATTGGAGGGTTGCCTATTATCCACGAATTGCCTAGAAGAGAGTACAAGAAGAAAGACCGTCCTCTAATTGAAGATTCAGTGTTGGTTGGAGACTGGGAAGAACTTGTGGAAACTGCCATACAAGAGGTTGAATTGCCTTTGAACCAAGTAGGTCCAGACACTCCTTACAATTCTCCTGTTCACACCCCGGTTGGTTCACGTCCTCACTCTCTTGTTGGTTCACCCCCTCACTCTCCACCTCAACTCATGGCTGGCGTTAATGCAAATCCACCTAATCCACCAAATCCACCGCCAGCTTGGAAAGCTAGATCACCTCTAAATCTGACCCCACCTTTGCATGACCTACCTCAAGCCTTTGAAAAGCTACTGCCCAAATTTGATCCAAATGAGAAAATCCTAGTGGATTACCACCTACAGAGTTTCTACTTGGCAATAAAAGGTCTAAGGGCTGGGGAACACGAAGATGTAGTGTGTAGGCTTTTCTCGCACACCCTCAAAGGAGCTGCGGCCTCGTGGTATTTTGGATTGCCCGCTAACTCTATCCCAGACTGGGATACCTTCGAGAGAATGTTCAGGAGTAAGTACGCAGTCCAAAAGACTCACGCTACCCTCATGAAAGGACTGTGTGCATTAAAGAAAGAGAAAAGGGAAAAAGTGCACAGCTTCACACAGAGGTTTGCAGCATATCTTAAAAATTTCTCTGAAACAGATAAGCCTTCAGACAAAGTACTGATCGAGTACTATACTTCAGCTTTAGGTCCTGATTTAGACATGTTTGCAAAAGGTAGGGCCAAGCCTACCTTAACATAGACCTATGAAGAGGCAGAAGTGGTGGAAGCAGAAAGAGAAAGTGTGGAGGACTATCCGGAACAATCAGGAGAGAAAGTTACGGGAAGAAAAACCTTATTGTTCACTAAGCCTAAAGAAGAAAAGACACCAGACTATGAAAGCATGGCTAAAATGATGCAAAAGCTGTCCAATAAGATCATAGACTTAGAAAAGGAAAAAGAAGCACAAAAGTTCTTCAGGCCATATTATAAAAAAAGGGAGGATGGAAATCAGACCCAACCTCCTCCTCAAAAAAATGCCTCCATGAATCTGACAGAGATAGGGATGAAAAATTTCTGTACTTTTCATCAACAGCCTCATTCCGAAAAGAACTGTCCGCAATGGATAAATTCAATGACGTTGGTCATGAATCAGATGTTGGATTCAAGATTAACGGAGGAAGATGAAGATGAAAAGAACGAAGATGCTGCTTCCACTTCTACAAAAGGGCAGGGGGACGAGACCATGGCATTATGGAGTTCGGTCTCCTTACTCGATGCAGAGGAGGAAAATACCCAGGGACGCAAAGATATCAGGGAGGCTAACGTGACAACTAGGAGCAAAGGGGCGGTTAGTGATGACAGTCTTCTGCTCCCAAAGATTCGAAGGCTGCAAAGAAATATAAGAAAGAAATTTCAAGACGAATCATTGGCTAATCAGATTCCGGAATTTACCATTACCAGCCAGGATCTGAAGCAAAACAGAACACTGCCTAATCCAAATGATGAGAATGTGAGTGCTGATAAATCTCATTCCACTAGACAACTAATCGAATATGACATTGTCGAAGATCTAAAGAAGATAAAGGCAAACGTCCCGCTGTTTGAAATGTACAAAGTACCTCAACAGAAAGAAAAGTTATTGAAGGCACTTGAAATGTCAGAAGAAAAGCTTCCCGCCGACAATAAGCCTCGGGACGAAGAAGAGATTTGAGAAGCTAGCGTCGGAGGTAAGTCTAAAACCAAGCATCCACCTTTCCTCCTAACATTTGAAATTTTCAATCATAACGTGCACAATTTCCTAGTGGACTCAGGGGCATGAATTAATGTCATGCCCATATCAGTATGTAAGAAAATAGACCGACAGCCTAAGCCATCCACATGGAGGGTGGTGCAATTGGATAGGAAGGACGTCAAGGTAATTGGTGAAATGGAAGACGTCCTGATCCATCTGGCATCCAATGATAAAGTATGCCAAATTATTAACATCGTAGTGGCTGACATACCAGATGCTTACGGCCTGGTCCTGAGCAGAGATTGGTCAGCCAAATTAAATGGGTATTTCACCACAGATTGGTCACATCTTTGGTTGCCGCACAAAGGGAGTCCTAATCAGATCAAGGTTTTCAGAGAACCTCACATGAAGTACAATGTCACTCAATTGGATGAGAAGAATATACCAGTCGAACCTATATTGGGAAACTACTTTCTCGAGCTGGAACCAGGGAATTATCAAGTGGAAGAGGCCAGCAACACATCTAACACCCAGCCTGATCTCCTTCATTTTTGTCAGACTGACGAGTTTGACTGTAAAATAGTAGATTTAGCAGTAGGAATAGATTCTGTTTCAGTAGATAATGTGTTTTGGACTTTGTTTTTTGACGGCTCGAAAACGTTAGAAGGGTCAGGGGTCGGCTACGTCCTCATTGATCCACAAAAAAATAAGCACTTCCTATCCTGTATATTAGAGTTTGAATGTACTAACAATACGACTGAATATGAAGCACTGCTGCAGGGACTCAAGAAAGCAATTGAGCTACAGGTTAGTAATTTAAAAGTTTTTTAGGATTCGGAAATAGTTGTAAAGCAAATAAGAAATCAAATACATTGTGTTTCCCCTCATTTGAAAGCGTACCAAAACGAGGTATGGGAGTTGCTTAAATGTTTTCATGCATTTAACATTATTTCAATCCCAAGAATAAAAAATGCAGCCGCTGATCTTCTAGCTACATCAACCGCCAGGTTGGTTCCCACTAATAACAAATGTTCTATTGAACTGATTTTTAGGCCATCAGTTCCTGACATGATCACCAACTTGCGAGTATTTGACGATGATCAACAAATAATTGAATGCTTGACAAACGAGGAGATTTTTAAAGGAGCCATTATCAACGATGAGGAACATCAGGCTGAAATGAAATATGACAATTTCATTCCCAAAGGGGTCAGGACGTTAGAGAAGATGTTTGACCTGAACGGGAAATTTAGAAGACCCGCTAATGTGAAGATGCACAGCTCAACTCTACAGTTCGAGCTAATAAATTTAGGGACGAAAACGGAGCCTAAGTTCGTGAACCTCGGCAAGTGTGCTATTCACCAGCGGAAAGAGACAAGTTCCTCAGTTTGTTTAAGTAGTACAAAGATGTTTTTGCATGGACGTATGCAGATTTAAAAACCTATGACACTAATATAATCAAACATATCATTCCTATTAAAGCAGGCGTCAAGCCATATCAGTAGCCGCTGAGGAAGATGCACCCAAAGCTGGAACCACTAATCCAGAGCGAAGTGAAGAAATTGTTAGATGCTAGGATTATTTTTAAAGTCCGGCATTCAGAATGGGTGTCAAATTTGGTGCCGGTAAGAAAAAAATTGGGAGAAATCAGACTGTGCGTGGACTTCAGAAACTTAAACCGCGCATCAGACAAAGACAATTATCCGGTGCCTCCCATGGAGCAACTTCTACAGATGGTTTCTGGTTCTGAATTGTTTTCGTTGTTGGACGGATTCTCTGGCTACAACCAAGTGTTAGTGGCTGAGGAAGATAGATTGAAAACAACATTCAGAACTAAATGGGGAACTTTCGCATATAGAAGAATGCCTTTTGGCCTAATTAATGCTGGCGCGACATTTCAGAGAGCTATGGACATAGATTTCCAAGGACTGATTGGGCGAAGTGTGGTGGTCTACCTTGATGATATCACAATATTTTCAAAGAAGAGAGGGGAGCACACGTTCCACCTAAAGCAAATTTTTGAGCGCTGTCGGAAGTATGGCATTTCCCTAAATCCTAAGAAGTGCGTATTCGCGGTCACAGAAGGCAAG
>LPNX010413823.1:817611-952273 GCA_001517045.1 Pseudotsuga menziesii
ATACCCAGAAAGAATTAAGGCCATTGAACAAATCCCCATGCCTCATAATAAAAAAGGAATGCAATCCTTCATGGGAACGATAAATTTCGTGCGTAGGTTTGTGCCTGATTTTGCCCAGACTGTTAAACCACTACAGCAGATGGTCAAGCAAAACGCACAGTTTAAGTGGGCTGAGACTGAAAAGAATGCTTTCAGTAAAATCAAGACTGCTGTTGCACATGCGCCTTCTCTGAAAAGTCCAGACTTTGACAAGGACTTCATTATGTATACATTTGCGTCCGATGATTCATTGGCAGCCGTACTTACGCAAAAGGAAGATGGGGGTGATGAATTCCCAATTTCTTTTATGAGCACTGGGCTACAAGGGGATGAACTAAAATACCTAGCCATTGATAAGTAGGCATACGCAGTATTTAAGGCAGTAAAGCAATTCAGGCCTTATATACTAAAAAATCGAACCAAGGTAATGGTACCCTACCCAGCTGTAAGATCCCTTCTCATTCAAAAGGAACTAGGGGAAAGAAGGGGCAACTGGGTGACAGCCCTTCAAGAATATGATCTTGAATTCAAGCCAGCTACTATAGTAAAAGGTTAAGGGTTATGCAAATTGATGACTGGGAAGACAAACGATGAAGAACGAGCATGTGAAGATGAAGCTGAGTTGCATGTAACAGATGTTTTCCCTTTATTCACCACTCCTAAGTCTTGGTATAGAGACCTTGTGCATTACTTGCAGTTAGGGGTGTTACCGAAACATTGGAGTTCCAAACAAAGAAGAGCTCTGCGTCTGAAATCAGCTTCCTATCAAATCATAGAAGGCGTATTGTTCAGAAAAAACTATGATGGAGTCCTCCTGAGATGCTTGGAGAAAGAGGATGCCGAGAAAGTAATGTCTGAATTGCACGATGGCACGGCTAGGGGACATTACTTAGGGGACACTACGACCCACAAGGTTCTCAGAGCCGGTTATTACTGGCCAACACTTTTCAGAGATGCACATGCACACGTCAGAAAATGTGATACTTGCCAAAGGTGTGGTGGAAGACAACCCAGGGCAGTAGCACCCCTAAAGCCTGTCATGATTACAGAACCATTTGAACAATGGGGGCTGGACATTATTGGAGAAATAAAACCGAATTATTCTCTGCTACACAAGTACATTCTCACTGCGACTGATTACTTCACTCGCTGGGTCGAAGCTATCCCATTACGCAAGATAAACGAAGACGAAGTCATCAGCTTCCTACAAGATCATATCATGACCAGGTTTGGAGTTCCAATTTCAGTAGTTTTTGATAATGCTAAATACTTTTCATCCATTAAATTGACTGCTTTTGCTCATGAGAAAGGGATAAAATTACATTATTCTTCTAACTACTATCCGCAAGGGAATGGCCTGGCCGAATCCTCCAATAAAAACCTCATTAGAATCCTAAAGGAAACTGTCATAGAAAACCAGCGAAGTTGGCACTCAGCCTTACCGAACGCCCTATGGGCTGACAGAGTTACCCCCAAGTCTGCATTAGGAGCGTCACCTTATACCCTTGTGTACGAAAAGGAAGCCATCCTGCCTCCCAATATTCTGATACCGTCCTCCATACTAGCTCAAGAGTCTAGGGGGTCGGATGATGAGGTTCTGCAAATAAGAATATATAATCTCCTAAAAGTAGAAGAAGCCAGATCCAAGGCTAGAGAACGTTTCAAACAACAGCAGGAAGTAATCAAAAGGTGGTTTGACAAGCATAAAGCTGGGAAAAGGGACTTTGAAGTAGGAGACTTAGTTCTCAAGTGGGACCACCCCCATGATGAAAAAGGAAAGCATACCAAATTCCAGCAGTTATGGGTAGGCCCTTTTCAGATTGTAGCCAAACTTGGCCCTGCCACTTATAAGCTGCAAGATTTACAAGGATGGGAGGAGAACTTGCCAGTTTATGGTTTGGTTCTCAAGCCCTACTTTTCTTAGTTTTCTTTGTTTTGTTTTGCCTTGTACATAAATAAGCTGTGTGGTTGTTTTCGAGTCATGCTTTCATTTGTTTTAATTTTAAGTTTTGATTTTCAATAAGGGAAACGAACTTGCGTTTGTCTGAGGGATATTAAGGTCTTTTGGGAATAGCAAATATGTTGAGTATCAGCCCGTGTATTGCTTAAAGAATTCTTCCAGCCTAGCATTTTTCTCGAATAAAATGTTGTGTGCATTGAAGTCCAGCTTAATCCCTGTGAATTAAACCGGATTCAAAGAGTCTGGAGTACTATGTCGGGGCTCCATCCACGTCACATTCAAAATGTTCTAAGGAGTGACAGTAAAGGACCCATGAGAGGAATCAAGGGTGAACAACGTATCAAATATAAATGATCCCATGCCGAGAAATAAATGCCAAAAGGCAGAAAAGAGTCAAACTTCTATAAAATCATTGTAAATCAAAGCAAGTGCTAAAGCTTAAATACTAAATTGCCAAAAGAGCCTCTCCGTCCGTGAGCTGGGACTTAAAGTAAACCACTCACACAAAAGGGAACTATGGGATAGAGGATCCTGAATTAAAATTCGGTAAGAAGGGCGTACAGAAGGACTCAGATAAAAGGACAAAAGTCCAAAGGCATAAAGTGTTAAAATGTCATGGGAATGAGGAGCAAACGGGTACTGCTGTTTACTATATGCTGCAACCCTATGGTGTCCACACTGTTAGCTACCTGAAAATAGAGGTATTAATGAAAATCATACTCTAGCCCCAACATAGTGGTCTGGACTTGAAGGTTTCGGTTTCCCCTCCCCCCGAATGGGACTAGCATCAATGATTAAGGAACACACTTCGGTCATGGGAGAAATTCGGACAGCTGGAAGAGTTCTTTTAATGCATTTTGGTTAGGAAACAGTATGCTACTCAAAGAAAGATCACCCAGAGATCTAGGTTCACCAGGTAATCGCCAGTTGTTGCTGCCACAACTGTTCCCCCCCCCCCCCAATTTAAAGTTTTAATTTCTGGGCCCGTCCTGATTATTTTTTGTGTGGCTTGATCGTTGAACTTTTAAGCTCCTTGAGCGTGTTTATTTCCGTGTCTCTGAAGGTGGATGTCATTAATTTGTGTATGCTTTGTTCATTTTTTTGTTCGGGTCGTGAATGTGTGGTCGAAGAGAAAAAAAAAAAAAATTTGCTGTTCTTCAGCACATCCTCTGTAAAAAGAAGCGAGGTTGGTTACAGCCGAGCCTTAGCACTGCTCGAATACCTCAGTTTCCATTTAAGAGGGCCTTTTTACTGCTGGATCGGGCGCTGCAAAGTTTCAACCCTGCCGCCGTTGTGGCTCCTAGACTTTTCTTTTGTCCGATTTCCTGAGCCGTCCGACGCCCGATTCGTTTAGTTTAAAATCGCTTGTCCATAAGCTTCCACTCGTCCGCCGTTGCGGTCGGGAGGAGATAGTTAGCTCCCGATTCAAGTGTCATCCAACGTCCGACCTTGTCTTCCCCCGCCCGAACTGAGTTTTCCACCTCGTCACCTGGCCCCTGCCATTGTTCCGTCCGCCGTTGCGGATGAGCCACCCCTCCTGGTTCCCGAAGCACTCTTCCCCCCGACGTCCGATTACCCTTTTTTCACCCATGTTTCCGCTCACCCGGTTTCTATATTTCCCCGCCGTTGCGGTTCCTGAAGTCTCGTCTCAGCCGATGCAGAAGTTGGTCGACCATCGCTTATAATTTTGCCCGCCCAAAGCTTAAATCGATACCTTGTCCGAGCGAACCTGGCTAGTCTCTTGCGGATTTACAATGCTGGGTAGAGAATGTTTAAATGTTTAAAAAACTTCCCCTTTGCAGCGAATAATGCATTGTGATTGTTTGCAGAAGGAATTCGGTGCTACTAAAGCGACCATGGGTCAAGACGTAGCTTGGTTGGACCGGAACCGGCATGATCACCAGGAAGGCAAAACGCAGAAAAGGACAAAGCAAGCAAACAAAGGAGGAACGGACAGAGGAAGATTCATCTGTTACTGGTTAGAGGATAAAACGCTCATAGAGAATGATTGGAAAACGCAGCGGCCAGAACAAGAAGCGGAATCGTTGAAGATACTGAAAAGTCACACGCTGGGGTGGCAGCGGGGGTAGTTTAAATAGAGGGAAGGAGGATTGAAAAAAGGGCTTTTTCCCTGGAAAACTTTGTATTTGTTTACTTGTAAGATGAACTACTTCGTTTTGCATAGGAACTGCAATTTTTGCCTGTCAGAGAGAGTGAAAAGTGAAATGTATCAATGCAAACTCAATGAATAATGTTGAAGAGGAACTATTTCATCTTCAGCTGTGTTTCATTTACTGTAAGAGTATTCGATATTCTGAACCTATGTCCTTGCTAAATGTTCTTTAGTAATTTCTGGATATTTTTCGCTGTGAGTAATAGATGTTGTTATAAAATGATCGGCTATCTGGTTATTTGAATATCTGTAAGTGTTCANTATTTGTGATTCTTCTTTATGTATGTGGAAATGTATTGCTCACCCAAAATGATAACCTTGCTCCCTAGGGATAGAGTAGATAGTTAGCTTATTTCTTTTGTATCTGGTTTTGGTTGCTCGCGAGCGCAAGACGAGAGGTAAGAACCTGTGCATCACTTTGTGACCGCTCCCTGCAGCTTGATCACCCTGAATTTAGTTAGGCACTTTCATATCATTTCTTTAAGTAAAAAAATGCAAAAACTCGGTGGGCCAGGCCGCAACCGGTAAAGCCTTAGTTTTGTTCCTTGACCTACGGTAGCCGGACCGCATACCGGACGGATTCCCTATTTCAAACAGTCAACGGGATATTTGGGAACGTTGATTGGGGAGAATCCGTTACTGTTGCCCCCTGCAAATTTCCAGGCCTCAACACCAGCTCCAAAACTTGCAAGAAAAATGCTTATATATTTTCCTAGCAAAAGGAAATACCAACAAAATAGAAATTAGATAGTAAGTCCTTTCCAAAAATTAACTACTCCATCATCACAACTGTAAGTCCTTTCCAGAATGTAGGTATGGCTAGATCTAAAATACAATATTTGCTACGAATTATATATATATATATATTAAAAATACACAGTTAATGTCGCTATAGCGACGTACTTCTGGTGCTATACCGACATAGCAACATTACTAGTGCGACGAACTAGTGCTTAGTTGCTTCTAAGTTGCAACAAACACTCGTCGCTATAGCGACAGGTTGCCGTCTTTATAACGATGGTAGACCATTTCTATAGCAACACACAATGACTTCAACATTTCTTTGTTTCAACATACTGTCGTGTCTATAGCGATGCATTGTTGTCGCTATTGTGAATAATTTACGCCGCTATAGCGACCTAACAACATTACTATAGTGACGCTTAGTCGCTTCTAAGTTGCAACAAACTCTCGTCACTATAGCGACAGGTTGTCGTCTTTATAGCGATGGTAGACCATCACTATAGAAATGACCAATGACTTGGGGATTTTTTGGTTTCAACATACTATCATTCCTATAGCGATGCATTTTCGTCACTATTGCAACTAATTTTCATTGGTATAGCGACACATAAACGTGGCTAGATCGACGACTATTTATTTTTGAAGAAAATTCCATAATCACCACATGTCATCGAAGTTTTGTCACTATACGGATGGAATATTTGAAGTGTTTCTAATGCGACAATAATTTTGAGATGAAAATTTGAGCTTCTAATCATCGCTATAATGACGGAAATGTGTTGCTAAAGCAACTATTTGCCATGGGAAAAAAGTCCTCATGTACTAGTACTTTTTCATGTTGGGTGCACCTCTATCTATTTAGTGACCAAACCTTTTTCATGTTGAGTGTACCCATGCAGTGACCAACCCTTTTCATGTTAGGTGCACCTCTATATGTGCAATGAATAACCCTTTTTTATGTTGGGTGTACCCATGTAGTGACCATCCCTTTTCCATGATGGATGCACCACTATAGAGCCAACCATTTTTCATGTTGGATGTGGCTCCACTTATCAGTACAACAACCAACCCTTTTTCATGTGGGGTGTACCCATACAATGACCAATTATTTTTCATAGTAGGTGCACATGTATAGAGTCAGTCCTTTTTCATACTAGATGTAGCTCCATGCAATTCCATACTGGATGCCAAATTTTACAGATTCAATCATTTTTTATACTGGATGTAGATCTCATAAATTTTCCATAGAGATAACCCTTTTTCATGCTGGACGTGAATACCACATGTCTTCCACAAATCCATCCCTTTTTCATGTTGGATGTGAATACCACAGGGACTCATCACTCGCTCTTGCGATGGAAACCAATCTGTGCAACTCCAATCTTATCCTTGAAGTATTCAAAATTCACTCTTGCTAGAGGCTTCGTCAATACATCGATTATCTACTCATCTGTCACAATATACTGGAGCTTCACTGATCCTCTCTACACCACATCCCTAATATAGTGATACCAAATCTCGATTTTCTTTGACTTGTCATGGAACACAAGGTTCTCAAACAATTTCACACAACTTTGTCTGTCACATAATACACAAGTTGTCTCTAACTCGACATCAAACAATCCCGCAAGTATATTTCTAAGCCACACTCCCTCATAGCTAGATGAACAATCTACAATATACTCTTCCTTGGTTGTGCTAAGTGCTACACTCGTTTGCTTCCTATTGAACCAAGAAATCATGCCAGATCCCAAATTGAAGCAACACCCTAAAGTGATATTTCTATCAATAGAACTACCAGCGAATCAGAGTCAACATGGACATGCAGGAAAATAATATTATCTATCACATATCTAAGGTGATACTAAATTGTAAACTCCAGGTACCTCAACACATCCTTTGTCGTAATCATGTGAACATGTCCCATATCTACCATGTACTAACTCAAAATTTTTACTGCAAAACATATATCCAAATTGTGTTCGTCAAGTACATCAAAAAACCAGTCACATGCCTATAAACTGTGGCATCAAACTTCTCTGAAGTAGTATCACACAATAACTTCAAGTTTGATTCCATTGGCGCACCCATATCCTTGCAATACATCATCCTGAATCTCTTTAGGATCTCTACTACAATCTCATCTAAATTCTACCATACTTCAAGACATGGGAAATAGTGCATCATACCTAGGTATTTTATCTCAAACTTCATGGCAAGATTCTTCTTTGTTTATGGTCCTCATCACATATTAGGAACAAGTTAACTACATACAACAATGGCATCACTAGTTTTCCATCCTCAACCTTGAAGTAGATGTTGAAATAATCTTTAGTCTTGGTAAATCCAAAGCTCATCAGAAATCCATCTATCATTTCGTAGCATGTCATGGGTTCCTGTTTCAAACCATAAAATACCTTCTTTAATTCACACACATATGTCTTTCGATTATGTCTCTCAAATCCTAGTGGCTTCTCAACAAACACTTCCTCTTCTACTACACCATTCATAAATGATATCTTTACATCCATCTGGTGTACCTTCCACTTCATCATTGCAACTATTGCAAGAATAGCTCATAATCAAAGTGTATCTATTCCCTCTTTCTGGAAGAAGCCACAAGCCACAAATATTTCCTTGTATTTCTTGATGCTACCATCTTGCATGCTTTATCTTGTAGATCCATTTGGAAGACACTAAATATTTCCCTTTAGCTCTTGGAACCACATCCTAGACATTCTTCTTCATGATGGACTGATACTCTTCTATCATAGCATTCTTCCACTGTTTCTTCTTGGCTGCTCCTTCATAGATGGAAGGCTCTACATCAATGATGTCACACAATAGTGCCACATAAATGCAATATGGTTTAGGTATATTGTTTTCTATAGAAGTCCCATCTAAAGAACCATACTTCTCCACATCTTGGATGATCTCTTGTACCCAAGCTATTATTCTTTTGCGTGTGTTCACCTCTCAAGTTGGATCTACCAGTCTCTATGTCTCGGTCATATCATGATCCTCATGTTCTTCTGAAGTCATTTCTTCCATCAATGTGTCATTGAATCTGGGATATTTAGGTTCTCCTTCATGTACTTCATCAGAGTGAATATGCCTTGATCTGATGAAGGACACATGCTCATCGAAGGAAACATCTCTACTAGTTTTTATATCCTTGAAGCCCAATATATAGACTCTGTATGCCTTCGATGTATCCGATGAATATGCCCTTCTTTTTTGAAGGATCAAAATTTGTTATCTTATATTTGGGAATATGAATGTACATTGGACAACCAAATATTCAGAGATGGTTAAATTATGGTTTCTCTCATGAGAATACTTCTTATAGAGTCTTGTTCTCTATTACATAGTGTGGCGTTCTATTCTAGAAATATATTGTTGTTTTGGATGCTTCGTCCCAAAAGTTCATTGGAAGATCCTAATCATGGATCATGGACTTGAATGCTTCCATTATTGTCCTGTTCTTTCTTTCTGCAACACCATTTTGCTGTGGATTTTAGGGAGTTCTCAACTCCCTCTTAATCCCTGATTCTTTCATAAAGTTTTGAAACTTTCTGAAGTAAATTCACCACCATTATTTGATATCAAAGTCTTTATTTTCTTTTCACTATGATTTTCTACAAGGAATTTAAATTATTTTAATTTTCTAAACACTTCATCCTTTGTCTTCAAAAAGTAAATCCAAGTTTTGTGAGAGTAATCATTTATAAAAGAAACATAATATGCATATCTGATTAGAGAGTTGTATGACGTGGGTCCACATACATCCAACTTTACAATTTCCAAGATCTCCTTCGCTTTGCTCTCACTTCTTGGAAATGGTTTCTTCACATTCTTCCCTTGTGCACATCCTTTGCACACACCTTCATGTTTTGTCTGGCGCTCTAGTAGACCTGTCACCACTTTTCTTTACTATTGGTAATTCCTTATAGTGTATATGTTCAAGTCTCCTGTGCCATAGTTCACTTTGTTCTATTGCTTCATGAACCAATGCTTGTTCTAGTTGTCCCTTCAATTTGTACAAGCCTCCCTCTTACTCTCCAATTGCTACTGCATCATCAATGTTTTTCCTTTAGGCCACACTAGAACTTGGCCATCAACAAATGAAACTCATAATACTATCGCATCAAGGCTTGATATGGACATGATATTCTTCTTCAATCTTGGTACATGTAGAACATATTTCATCTTGATAGACTTACTGAGTCTAGATTACATGATGCTTATCCTAACCCTTTTATGGGATATTGATAGTCATCTCCAAGTTTCACCTTCTAAGGTGAGTCTTCTTCTGTCATGTGGGTGAGGAAATGTTTGAACCCAATCATGTGTTTGGAAGCATCACTATCTACAAGACAAACATTGATACCATGAGTTAACATACCTCTGAGTGCTGAAATAAAGCCATATTCTTCTTCACTGGAGGAGTCTTCTCTAGCTCTCTTCTTGACTGGTTCACCATCTCTTGTAGCGTGAGCATGGTATCTATTCTTATTTCCTTTATTATTGGGACAATAAATTGCAATATTTCCTTTCTCATCTCAAGGGAAACATATAAAATTTGAATAGTCCTTCTTCTTGAATCTTCTAGGATTCTTGTGAGAATTTTCTTCCTTCTTGGCATGAGTTGTTAGGGCTTGATTATCATCTTCATCCATATTTTATTTTCTTGTTATAAACCTAGCTTCTTCTTGTGTGAATTCTTCCCATAGACTATTGAATTTGGTGATCCTTCTTCTATCACAAATTCCTTGAATGAATGATTCCCATGATCTTGTAAGACCATTCAAGGTAGTCATCACCGCTTTTGCTTCTTCAAAATTGCCTCCAATTTCTTCTATTTGTTCCTTGATATGGGATACCGTTGTGAAGTAGGATTGTATACTTTATGAATTATGCATCTTGACACCCGTGCGTTGAGTCCTCAAGGTCATCTTCCTATTAAAATTATTTCCTTCATACAAGCTGGTTAAAGCATCAAACATATCCATGGGAGTATTTAAGGAGGATACTTGTGGGATCAAATGGTCCTTGATGTAATCTATAATAATCCTTTTGGATTTGACCAAGTTCTTCTTATGCTTATCTTTTTCCTCATCTCCTTTGGCTTTGCAATTCTCCTTTTCCACAGTTTTCCAAATCATGCTCTTCTAGTATAAAAACAGTATATACTTCCATGCCCGGAAGTTCTCAACTCCCTCAAGCTTGTCCTCAAGATTGGTACTATTTGTCATCTTGATAAAATGAGAACCTTAAATGGAAATAGAGATAATAGTTCTTACCAATGAGAGTGCTTCAACTAAATCCTTGCTTCAATGCCTCTCAGGAAAACTGCTTCTAGTTGACCTAGGGTTGGAGAGAAAAACCCTAATTTTTCAACATTGGTAACTTGCAAATATTATTGGAGAAAGAGATGTGCCTCCTCAAGGAAAGTTGAGCAATGTACTAATTTTCCCAAATATGTGGAAATAACTACAAAATATATGATGCCCTAGTTTTGTCGGCAATATTGGTAACTTAAAAATTGAAAATCCACAGAAGTGGAACTGCTTCCAAATAAAGATTCACCCTCCTAGGGAGAGTTGGATGCTCCCTAAAATATCTTCTGAAGGTACATTCTTCAACACTTTTCCTTCGATAAGAGCGACTTGCTCAGAAAATATCTACTTTTTTTCCCAGTACGTTTCAATAGTTTTTTCTCTCTTCCTTGAAAATATATTGTAATTTTTTCATCCCGAGTTTTCTTGCAGTCCCATGGTCTCAGTTTGCAATCTATTTTAGTTGTTGTAGTAGCCCTTTTGTTTTATCCTATCATAATGTTTGTCAATAAAAGGTTTCCTTTAGATTTGAGTATTTTCCTTCATTAAAGTTTGGTTTGGATTTTCTTTTTGTTGCATTTATGTCAATTTGAATATTTTTTTTATAAGCTGTGCTTAGTGGATAGTAAACCAGTTTAATTGTTTAAATCATTCTTAGTTTTCTAGATTAGTGCCTTACCCGATCTTTACAATTTTAACATGTTTAGTTGTCAATCTCTCTCATGCATGCTTTGGATAGTAAATTGCTTGATCATAACCTTTTTATGTAGATTTGTATTTATTTCAAGAAGAGTTAGCTTAGTATTGAAATCATTTTATCTCTTTCAAGCATTTAAATTTCTTAGTTGTTAGTTGTACACACCTCTTGTGCGCACACTTACACTCTCTAAATTAAAATATCACCTGGTTCATGATTCCAAGTGGAGCCTAAAATAAACCATAATCTAACTCACTAAAAATTTACTTGAGGATCAAAAGAATATTGTAGTTAGGTTAGGAATTCGTAGATAGGAGTCCAAAAAATAACCCTAGTCACTATACACTTGATACATAGTGGTTGTCTAAATAGGAAGCTAAAATCCTTGTGTATTGTCATATATGGTTAAATCTGATTCGCAAGTGATCCCATCCCCAATGGAAAGACTAAAACTAAATGGATAGGTGGTCCACAATCCCCAAGTATTATTGAAGATCATCCAGATTGTTTCCTTTGATTTGAAGCTGTAGAAAACTCATCCAATTTGTCTTTGAATGAGGTATCCTACTAGAAGCCTTTATTTTTAGGTATCTTACCCAAAGTCAACCCCTTTTGGTAAGGAGATCCCTATGACATATAGAGTCAGTTGTGATCCCATCTCTATAACCCTTCTTTCGATATTCACTCACTAGGTCCATATCAAATTGATGCCCCTATTTCAGTCTAGTGATTGGAAAACCTAACTTGGATTTCTACTTATTTTTGTGTGATGAGACTTGATTCCCCCATATAAGAAAATATTTGAGAAAGATTTATTTGGTACTTTTTATTTTCTGATTATGTATATCTCTTAGGGTTAGCGAGTCCTTTTTATTATAGGATTTCTATTTTTAATTTTTTCTTCTATTTTATGCTAGATCTTATCACTTGTTGCACACACATTGCACCGATTGTTCGATTTGTTTTTTCTTCATTCGATTTGAGATTTACTTGCCAAAACCTTGTGTTCTTTAATTTTTCAACTTAGAATATATTTCTATAGCTCTCCTAGGTACTCTAGAATAATTTGGGGTCAACCCCCTTAGTATAGTTTCTTTGGAAACACGGTCGACTCCACAACTAGGCGAACCCCATTTTGACACACTGCACAGTTGCTGGAGCACTCCTCTGATTCATATGATTCTGAATCCTGTTAGTTAGTATATTCTTCACCTTCACACACTATCGATGCCATAGATAGGACCATTCCCACCTCCATAAGAATGATTGCCACAGGTTTCCCCACCCCTGGTGGTGGAATCATCCCTCTTTCTAGAGGAGGAACCACTGTCGATGGTTCCACTAGTGGAGATGCAACCAACAACATCTTTGGTCCCTCCACCTCTTACCATAATGTGATCCTTCCATTCTTGGCTAGTAGTAACATACAAGGCTTGGAGAGACTAACTAATTATTCCATCCTTCATGACCCAAAATGAAATCCCATTCCTACCAAACTCCCTTCGAACATCCCTAATTTTGAGAGAAAGACAAGTGAGTATCCCTATAACCACATCATGTCATTTCTCCTATAGTGCTCATCTAAAAAAATAGTAGACAATTCCATCATGTTGTGTCTCTTTCAGAGAACTTTGATTGGTGTTGCAGCTAAGTGGTACATATGCCAACCCCATGGGACACATCCCAACTTTGTGTCCTTGGCCTCCACTTTCCTAATTTTTTTCTAGTTTCTCATCGATTATGACGAGGGTGTAGAAATACTTCTCTCCCATCGACAAAAATACTCCACATATATCATGAATCACATCCATGAATGACGTCGACGCCAAATTCTATGTAATATTAAGCCGACATTAGTATCGTTTTAGATTTGTTATAGAAATCCCTCCTCCCAGTGATAGCCAAAGATGCGGACTTTGAATTCCCATAGACTAATGAAGAATCTATCCTCAAGGCCTAGTAGTTTGACCTAATTTATGCACAGTCTGACTACTTGTACACTATCATCCCTGAAGTCCCTCACAGAGTCTCGTATAGAAAATACCCACTAGGTGCATCCCTTGTCGCGGATGGTGTCATTAACATTATCATGTCCCACCCAAATCTGTATGCACCTTACCCTTCCCTTTCAAGTGGTTACATGTATGGTAACCCCCCTAACATTGAGAATCCTTATCATTGTCCCACTCATACACCTAGTTACAAACCTAATTTATCTCACTCTTCATCACATATAGGAACAAGTACCTCTTATTCATATCCTACCTTAGATCCCCATGTTCAGGGACCCTTGTGTAGTGACACCATATGTGGAAATGCTTCTACCAAATCCATGGCCCATCCAACCATTAACCTATATTATCCTTTTCATGGCCCTCTATCATCTCCTCCAGTGCAACCACACCCCACGAATCCCCCTTTTCCTCATGGGTAGGTATACACTTAGCAAAACATGTGCACCCAAACTATGCCCAATAACTAACAAGTGAATCCCAAAAGGAAAATAAGAGGAATAACAAAGGGAACAACCAATTCCATGGAGGTGGGGGAAAACCCCTAATATTCCTGATAACACTAGATTTAACCCTACAAATCATGATCCAAACAAATGATGCAAGCAAGAAAAAATTGCTCAGTTACATAGTAACCATCTGTGTTCCTTCTGTAGTGTCTATGGGTACTATACACACAATTTCCCCCATTTGGATAAGGATTTCCAGTTGTGGAACAAGGATAACCAATGAAACATGATTTCTTCCCCACAAGGGAAACCTTATCTGACTCCACCACATCCCACTCAAACGACATTAATGGTCATGCAAAATCCATTCCCTCCGCAATGGGTAGTCATAGGAAAACACACGACACCTTATCCACCCCCACAATCTTCAACCATTCAAACTCATGAATTTGGGGTCCAACACCTCCTTTGTTAGCCTCTAGACAAGACCTAACCATTATAGTTTGACTGCTGAAATATATACTATTAATAAAAAGGAATACACCAATGAACTTGATGAACCCTTACACCTACCTCGACCAACTGCTGATGGGATTCCCAAAGTCCCTAGGTTCCCCTTGTGGCACAGAGAAAATAACCCCAATGCTTGGGCCTCCCATAAATATAACATTGTAAATGACTTGTTACAATATAATATTGCCATGTCTATGTAGGAAGTTCTCCAGAACTATCTAGTGCAACACAAAGCATTATTGTCAGGTTTAGGTGCAATCGATCCTTCTGAATCCTAGTTGATGACATTCGATTTGGACTAAGTGGAGCTTGGAATTCCCTCATCGGTATCTTTTTAGATTCCAAGCATTGTCAGAAACCTGGTAATTGATCGATGTATTGTCATTGAAAACACCTCCACCTACATCACATCCACTCATGTTTGACAGAATATTGGATCCCCCCAACTTGTGTCGCCCCTTATGATGTTGCACGATTATGATGGTATCTTTACTCAACCATAGGGTCTTCTACAAAAATTCCCCATTAATTTAGTTGGGATAACGATCCTAATTTTATTGAGGTTGTCAACACCCAGTTAGATTACAACCTCCTCCTCGGGCGTAGCTACATATACACTATGAAAATAATCACCTTTTTAGTTTTCAAGCTTGTGATGTTCCCCCATGAAGGAAAGATTGTAAAACTAGACTAGTTGACCTATTATGACCCCATGGGGATGGTTTTTATGGATAATGTCCTATCCATGATCTACATCAATATCAATAGTGCATCCATACCAACTTTCATGAGTGTTGGACCGGGTGTCTTTCGTGATTCCCCATGATAAAAACCTTCCAGGATCTACCTGTTCCACCCTCGAAGGTAGAAATACCAGAGTTCTGTAGTGTCTCCTATGGTAATTCTACTGCCCAACCTCAACCAATTCCCCTTCCCAGCTAGTTATTTGGGAACCAATGTGGATCCATGCTTATTCAAAAAATCCTGTACTTATTTCCACCTTTCGGAGTAGTGAGCATGCCTGTGATGTCAATGCTCAACTTTATGGGTTTAATGTTAGACCTTCCTATTTGGTTCCTTACCCCTCCAAATATACCCCATACACCACAATTTGTCTTGACACATATGCAACCAATTGGTGTTACCAATAACCCTCCTCTTGGAGTCACTAAGGTAGCACCACCCACCACCCAATCTCCTCCCAAGAAGAAGGATGGGGTCAAAGTGAATAATGTAATGACACTGGAAAATTCAAACTAAGATGTGAATCCTCTACTTACTGCTACCACTCAACCACCACCACATTGATCTATATGCAATGTCTTGGGCCACACTACCCAACATTGTTTGGAATCTCCTATCTTGTGCACTCATTTACAAACATTAGGTTATGATACTAGCGAAAACATTTTGGTGGCCCATCTCCTTGACACAAAAAAAAATAAAACAAATCAATGCACACCAACCATCCTTTTGTATTGTGTGGAATTTATGGTCATTATTCACACCATTGCACTAATATTCTTGAGTATCGGTTTGTGTTTGTTGACTTGTGCCAACTTTTTTTAGATTCCAAAGTCACCACTAAATAAGAATTTCATGCTCCAACGTCTTCCTAGAAAATACAATCTAATAACTCAAATAAAATCATGCTAACATATAAAAATTGATTAGAAAATACACTTTTATTTCACATCTATAAATACTATTTCTTTTCAATATAATACACAGTTTTAGTGTTAGTGTTCCTGTTCTGTTCAAGTTTTCATTTTGTTTTAAGTTATTCTCTTGTTTTGTATGGCTTTAAACTTGGGTAATCATTCCCACATCCTCTCAGTTTATCCAATTTAGAGGTCCAAATGGTTGATTAGGAACATATCATTTCCTACATCAACACCATATAGAGCATAGATATCTGCACCGACTCTTTAAGGTGATTTTCCACAAATTATTAATTGAATTCTTGTCATGAAAAACATTTTACCCTTGATTGGTACTATTTCCACTCAAGAAGTGAGGGAAATTTTAAATAGTAAATTTTAGAAAACAAGATCATAGAGCAATAACAACAAATAATAAACAATAAACAAGATGCAAATATTAGACACATAAACACATTACAAGAGAGACACCAATATAATGTGGTTCACCAAAGATGGGCTACGTCCACCCAGAAATTTCCAGTCTTTTTATTATTATACCGTCCAACAAAGATGAAGGGATACAACCTGCAGCATACTTGCTCCACTTGCTATTCACTCTCCCATAGTCTCTCTCTCACAACCATAGAGATTGTTTTACAAAGCCACAATACGATACACAACCGTATTACAATGCTTTCCTTTTATAGGGGAATTACCATTGATCTGAAGATTCTAGGATCTTTTTAACCATATAATTTGCATGTGAAATTGGTATGTTAAAAAAAACATAAAAAGGATTTAAAAGATGAATTTTAATGCTTAAATCAAACACATAAGCAAATAAAAAGTATGCAAACCATGAAATTGATAGACAACAGATGATAACGGAGGTCACCCCTCCCGGGATACGTCTTTGGGCCACTTCCAATGAGAAGGTTGATCTTATTAAGTCTTCAAAAGCTTACATACATGAGTTTTGGAAACACTTCTATTTTCTATCAGTAAAAAATAGAAACATAGAGCACCACTGTGATCCTCTTGAAATTTCAAGAAAAATGAGTATAAACTCGACCAAGTTTTCTTGAGGCCTCGTCTAGCACACAAATCAAGACAAACTCTACCTACAACTATGCAGAATGTACGGATTTGTCCTTTTCTCGGTGCGATAAATATGCCCATTAATGTCTTGTACCTTCTCCTCGAGAACTATGCAAATGATGGGTTCCAAACTTGGTCTTTCGTGGCTCCAAATGGGTGGGTTTATAAAATTTTATGGGCGCGCATTAGAGGGCCACACACCCCCTTTTTGGCCCCTTTTTTGCTTCAAAATTTTAACCATATTCTGTTGAATCCCATTCAATGGTTAGGATTTGGCCTAGTGGTAACACATGGTATTGTTTTCCCATAGGTCATGGAATCCATCCCCATCGGCTCTGTTTTGTGTGTTATCCATTAGCGCATTTGTGGACTCATTGTTGTGGTGACTTGTTGGTACAATACTTTGGTGTCACATTGGAATATGGTGTGATTTGTTGGAATAACAATTGGAATAGTGGTTCCATCAGTTTGGGTTGCAAATTTTACTGAACCTATCCACACCAACATATAAGTAATCATGCCCCTTTCTAGACATTCGTAATCCTCCTACAAAATCCTTTGAAACACTTTCCCATGGATGAGAAGGAACTGGAAGAGAACTATACAAACCTAAATTTTTGTTACTTGGATTACTTGTTGCACACATAACACACCCTTTTACATAATTGGACACATTATCATTCATTCGAGGCCAATAACAAAACTTTTTTAATTGTGTTATAGTTTTTCCTACTCCAAAATGTCATGAAATGGGAGAGGTATGAGATTCTCTTATCACATGCATTCTTTCACTTTGCGGGATACATATTTTTCCAAGATGATAAAACAACTTGTCATGTTTATGATAATCCAATTCTTCATTTTTATAACCTTGCATTAGTGATTCATATCTTCTTTAAATTCTTCAGCCTTAGTATATTTTTCAACATAACTTGAATTTCCAAAGGACTTTGTTGAATGACCATAGAAGCACTAATTGGAGGTCTAGATAGTATATTTGCAACTTTGTTTTGTATTCCTTTCTTATACTTAACAACCAAATGAAATTGTTGTAGAAAGCCCATCCATTTGAATTGTCTTGATTGTTATAACTTAGTTTGTGATTGAATATATTGTAGTGGTTGATTATCAGTATGCCAATGATTGTTTCTTTACCCATTAGGTAATGTTTCCACTTCTTTACACTTCGTACTAACACATACAATTCCTTATCATAGGTAGGATAGTTGATTATTGTTTTAGAGAAGGTTTCAGAGTGATGTCATATTGGATTTTTATGTTGCATTAAGACTTCCCCCATGGCATAACCAATATCATCAATTTCTATCTCAAATGGTTGTTGTATATTCGATAGTGCAAGTACTAGAGTTGTGATGTTATTTTCTTTCAGTGTTGAAGGATTTTTGTTCCTTTCCTTCCCATCGACATACTTTTTTCATGCTTTTCAAAACATGTAATGGAGAAGCTATGAAGGATAAGTTCGCAGTGAACTTCCTCCAACATTGGGATACCACCAAAAAGATTCTTACATCAGTTACATTATTTGGCTTAACCCAATTTACAATGACCTCCACTTTAGAGGGATCAATATTCGGTTCACCACCGCCTACAATGTAACCTAGATAAATTAAAGTTGTCTTTCCAAACTCACATTTGGGCATCTTTAAGTACAATTTCTCCCTTACAAGTAAATCCAATACCTGTTTTACATGCTTGACATGCTCCTCCCAAGTACAACTAAAAATCAGAATATCATCTAAGTAGACTATGACTAAGTCATCAAGGAAGGGCCTAAACACATCATTCATAACCCTCATAAATGTTGTGGGTGCATTACAAATCTCAAAGGGTATTACCATCCATTCATACGATCCATGTTCAGTTTTTAAATTAGTCTTCCAAATATCATTGTCATGAATACGAATTTGATGATAACCACTTCGTAAGTCTAACTTAGTGAAAAATATTGCATTCTTAAGCTGATCCAATATATCATTAATTTGAGGAAGAGGATACCTATTCTTAATTGTGATTCTGTTCAGTGCCCTATAATCAACACACATACACCATGTTCCATCCTTCTTGGGCACCAAAACAATCATTGAACCAAACAGAGAGGAACTTGGCCGAATGTCCCCTCTCTTAAGCAATTCCTGAACCTGCTTCTTTATCTCAACGTTCTCAATTATTGAAGACCTGTACATGCCAATATTAGGAAGAGGTGCATCCTATTGTAAGTCAATTTCATGTTGAATTTATCTTTTAGGAGGTAACCCTTTAGGTTCTTGAAAGAAAATATCATAATTAGATACTACTTTAATTAAGTCTTTTTCAAGTTTTGGATCACATCCCTTAAAATATTCAGTTTGTTTGACATCATTTTATTTAAATATCATAAGGACAAAGTTCTTACTAGCATTTACCAGCGTCTTCATTTGATTTGCAGAAACCAACGAAATATTAGTTTTCATGCGATGTGCACAAACAATGTATAATACCATCTTTGGTGAGATGATACCTGTTATCTTTGCTATAAAATATAGCCTTCCTATCATAAAGATACATACTACCCAACAAAATACTACAGATATCCAACGGGACCTATTGGCCCTTGGAAAAGATATGCATAATTCATCCATAATTATGCTTAGGAATATGTAGATCATGGTCACATGAAGGAGAAGATGTTGTGATAGAAGCAACCGTGGGAGAAAGAGCTACGATAGAAGAAGTGGTTGTAGAGGAAGCTGCAACAAAAGAAACCACGAGGGAAGAGTTTGCGACGTAGGGAAGATGTGACAAGATCAATCGTGATGGAAGGAACCATGATAAAAGAAGACATGCAACGGTTGAAAAGTATAGCCTGAGAAATCATAGATAAGAAGTTAGCTAGGATAACACATGATTTGGGGAATAAAGCATATTTGTATTTTGGGACGATGGCGCCTAATGACAGTTGTAACTGAATGCACGAGAATATGAATGATAGCATGTTGGATAATCGAATGGATTTGGTTGACTATGACGTGTAAGAGTCTATAAAAGGGAGAACCCAATCTGTGTGTGGGTTAGACACATACACTCTCGATTGGTCTATGTTAGTCATTTTTGTCTGTTGTATGTTTATAGAGTTGTAGAGTTGTATAGAAGAGAGAGTTGATCGAGGTTGTGTGTGGATAGACAATAGGGTGAAGGAGAGGAAACTTTAGAGACCTGATACTAGAGAGCATGACAGGACATAGAAGTCTGTATAGATTGTAGAGAATATCTAGAACAGATTCTGCAAACTGAGTGCACAAACGAAATGCACAGATGAAGAGAACCTTTGTGGGTTTTCCCGGATGGGTTTCCACGTTAAATGTTGTCTATTTGTATAATTAATGAATGTTATTATGTCGAATGAATGCATGTTGTGAATAAGTGCATGTGTATTTGCTTATGAATGAGTCCTTATATGCATATGTCACATTCTTGTTAGTTGGAATAACTAATAAGGAATTATATTAATTGGGGTAATCTCAGTTGATGAATAAGTAGAGTAATATCTTGAATGCACACAATAAGAGTGAGTAATATAACCACCATATTTGGTCGAGAAAAATAGTAAGGTGCCAAGAAAGAGGAAATACCCACACAACTGCGAAAACCTGGTTCCGGCAGTTACCCATAAGAAATATCTCAGGTGCATATGGGTCGCAGGTGCTACCGACTAATCCCTGCTCTGTCAGGACAACATCTTGGGCTTTGTTGATGAGAAACAAGGGTTTGAACTTGGGCCGAAGGGAGAAATTCCAACAAGACCACATCTAGATCTACTTCATCCAAAAATCTAGAAGTAATGGAAAATCTAAGTCTAGACTATTTTGTAACTTGCATATGTGCATTATAACATACCCTCCCAAGTGGGTATGGTTTAGGGTGTAACTTAGTTTCCAAATGTCATTTCTTAACTATTTCTTTTGAAATGAGATTTGCTTGTGATCCACTGTAAAAGAGTATCAATTTTTGTGTGTTTAGAGATTACTCTATTATGAAACAACCCTCTTCTCTTTATTTCATCAACAACAGGTTCATTATTTGAAACCTCAATAGAAGGATTTTTACCTTGAATGCTTGTAGCAACAACCTTAGATGCAACCCCAGAATCAGATCCCAAATCATGTTGGATTGTTGCAGCAGTAGTCTTCTTGTCTTCCTTATTCCGAAACTTCTCAGGCTTGAGTTCTGGATGAAGTTTCCAACATTTGGATGCGTCATGACCTTTTTTCTGACAATGAGAGCATGTAGGTTTTTCTCCTTCTTTATTCATAGTAGCTGTATGTTTACCTTTCCCTTTACCTTTGAACTTGTTTCCATTTGGTTTAAAAGGTTTCTTGAAATTTTTTTCTTTTGTATTCTTCCCCTTGGACTCCATATGAGTCGCTTGAACACATGCCTCATCAAGGTTAGTCAGATTTGTTGAGTATATAGTTGTCATTGATGTCAAATGTGTTCACGAATGACAAAGGAATAACTACTGGATATGGTGGCAGATTGAAGGTTGCAGGTATCCAAAATAACAAAGGAATAACCATGTTACAGGTTGTAGGTTGCAAGGTGAATGAAAAATGAATAATCCTATAACAAGTTGAACGACTAAAGATATCTGCAAAGAAATCATGCAGATCCACAAAGTCATGATGAGATCCAAATTCGATCTGAAATCGATGGTCAGGAAGCATCCCACAAGAGATCCAATGGTCGAGAATTAGTTCCGCAAATGATAGGAGAGAGGATGAAGTTCCACAAAAGATCAAGATCGGACAGCTTATATTAGTCCCGCACTAGATTTGACGGTTAAGGATTAAATCTGACAGTTAGGCGGACAATCCAAAGTTCTGCAAAAGATTAAGATCGAACGACGGAGACTAGTTCCGCCAAAAGATATCAACGGTGCGGAAGAAAAATGCGGAAAGGGAATTGCGGAAGTAATGTTTAACCATTTCATGAACCTACATCCCGCATCTTGCAATATGGAAAGATCGAAGGGCTGAAGTGAGTTCCGATAAAACAGATTGACGATGTGGAAGAAAAATTGTGGAAAGAAGCTTGTGGAAAGGAGCTTGCAGAATGGAGCTCATGGAAATAAGCTTGCGGAAAGGGAAAAGTAGACAGTCTGCATCTCGCATCCCACATCTCGCAATATGGATATCAACAGTCAAGAAAATGCCCGACGAAGACCAATGGTGGGAAATCGTTGCAACAGAATCTTGGTGCGAAAAGGCGATTTTGAGGTAGAAATAAATGGTTAGATTGACGGTCCGGATTGAAATAGAGATAAGATCAATGAATCTGATTGGATCAGGAAGTTGATCACGTGGAAAGAATTTTGGCAGTACGGAAGCACCTGCAAACGTTGGAGATCAATGTGGAAATGAATTTTGAGTTGTGGGAGAACGAAACGTTGCCTTTGTTGAAATGATGCAATGATTGAATGGGTAGATGATGATTGGTTGTGTCTGTAAATAAACAGTCACAATCCAAAATGAAAGAGCGCAGTTATGGAGAGGTGCGTTGATAGGAAATAGGTATAGGGTATTTAAATAAATGAATGTGTAAAGAATTAGGTGTCTCTGTTAGTAAGCCTGATAGAGTCCAATGTGAATAGGTTTTTTAACTGTTCTAAAATACTAAGAAGATAAATATATGATGGCATGGTGGTTCTAGGGTAGGCCACAAGTTTGTAGGGAGTTGAAGCCTCCTTCTAGTCGTAGCTGGAGAACATGGTGTAATAGCATCCTTGTTTGTTGTAGCAGGAAGAAAACCATAGGGGTGTTGTAACATCCTAGTCTCTAGTTACAGAAAAAAACTAGGGTGTGTTTTGCATCCTTTCTGTTGTAGTAGATAAACAATTTTGTAAATTCATCTTATTAATGATTTTGTGTTGGTAGTTTGATCTTTTGAGGTTTCCACAATAAAATCTGTGTCTTGATTGTTGATTTTGTGTAATTTAAAGTAAAACTTACAATAATAATTAACCCCCCTCCTCTCAATATTGTGGGAGAAACCAACAATTGGTATTTGAACGGGTTCCTTCATAAACAACTAAACCACTGGAAGGAATATCCCATCCAATAATTACAATGGATCAACAAGAAGGGTTGGCAACTAACAAACCTCCACTATTTATCGGAGAAAATTATGCTTACTGGAGTGTAAGAATGAGGTGTCATCTTATTTCCTTGGGATGGAAGTTTTGGGTAGAAACTGAAAAGGTAATGCCACAGTTGAACTATGTGAATATGAAGGTAATTCGAAATCCCTAAATGCAATCTTAAGTGGTTTAAAAAAATTGGTATTTACTAAAGTTATGCAATGCACATCCGCCAAACAAGCTTGAGACAAGTTGAGAATTATATATGAAGGAGAATCTAAGGTTAAAGAATCCAAACTTCAAACATATAAAGGTCAATTTGAAAGTCTTAAAATGAAATAATAAGAGAAAATTGGTGAATACCTTCTTCATGTAGATGGATTTGTTAATGCGATAAGAGGGCTTGGAGGAAAATTAAAAGAAAAGGAAGTAGTAAGCAAGGTACTAAGAACATTACCAATGAGATATGACCCAAAGGTATCCACCTTAGAAGAACGAGATGAACTTAAAAAGGTAACAATGTATGAGTTACATGGAATTCTCATTGCGTATGAAATGAGAACATGACAAAATGGATCTTCAAGAAAAGAAGCAACTTTTAAAGCCTCCTTAAAAAATGGATCAGAAAACCCAAATGATGAGAATGAAGAAAAGGAGAATACACAAGGAGAATGAATCAGAAAACCCTTGCCTCTAAATGCACATACACTAAACAAGATGAGAATGAAGAAAATGAAACTTCGAAATTCAAAAAGGGTAAAACAGGAAACAAGAAAAAAACCTATGGGAAAAATAAAATTGTTTACACCATGGAAGACAGTGAATATTCATATGGAAGTGAAGTTGAATAAACTTAAGTTTTATTTATGGGCCTAGATACTCAAGCCTCAAATAGTGACTTAGATATGGAAGGATAAGTAGACATAAGAGCTGGACTTGTTAGTTCCCTTGAAGAACTTGAGAAATGTAGGAAAAAGAATAGACAGTCAAATATTGTCTTCAGTCAATTGGAAGCTCAACTCCTAGATGTCAAAAAGGTTGAGGAGGACCTAAACCTATAGCTCAAAAGAAGAATACAGGAGTCTGAAAAGCTTGTAGAAGAAATCATGCAATTCAATAGAAAGCTTGATGAAATATCTATCAAATCAAAGTTTGAGAATAGATCAAGGATTCTAGATGACATTCTGAGTAGCTAAAGACCATTAGGTGATAGGTCTAGTTTGGGGTTTGTTAAAGAAAAGAAGCCAGAGAGTTTTCCTATCACAAGTCAAGAAGGAAGTAAGAAAATCTATGTTGAAGTACTAAAGACTCCAGTTAAAAAGGAAAGAAGCAAGAAATATGGCCTAATTTCTCAAGATAAAAATAGAAATAATGTAGCACCCAAAAGACCAAATAGATATCTATAGATCTTTTTAGGGCACTGCTTTACTTGTAATAATTTTGGCGATAAAGCTTTAAACTACAGAACTGAAAGAAAGGTTTATGAACGCAAGAAGAACTCATCAAGTAATGAGTCAAAGGGAAATAATAATTTTTTCACGTTACTTAAAAAATATGACATAGAATGTTATAAATGTAATAACCATGGACATATGGCAAGAGATTGTAAACTGAAGACTCATACAAGGAGTACTGTTCCAATTAAACCTCGAAACATCAAACAAAAGAAGTATTGGAAAGATAAGGAAGAAATGGAAAGTTCCATGATTGATTTATGTGCAACCGAAAGCCAAAACTTATGGCACTTGGACAATGGTTGTTAAAAACATATGACTGGTGACTAAAGAAAATTCATAACACTAAAAGATAATAAGGGAAAAGTCACTTTTGGAGACATTTTGTCTTCCAAAATAATCGGCAAAGGAACAATTGTTGTCAACAGAAAGATCAAAGAAGAAAATGTTTTGCTAGTTGAAAACCTCAAGCCTAATCTCCTTAGTGTAATTCAAACATGTGACCAAGGACACATTTTCATATTTGACTCAGAAAAATGTGAAATCAAGAATAAGAAATTAGGAAAGGTCGTTGGCATTGCTAAAAGAAATATAGACAATGTATACATCTTGGAAAATGAAAACCAAAGCTAAACCTCTAGTTGGTTATGGCACAGAAGATTGGGACATTTAAGTTTTGACAATCTTGCCAAAATAAGCACAACATAAGTTGTAAGAGATCTACCAAAAAAATGTAGTTCCTCTAAATTCTGTATGTAAACATTGTCATCATGGGAAGCAAACCAGAGTCAGTTTTAAAATAAAAGAACATATGACCTCACACCCTCTGAAAATAATACACACAGACCTTTTTGGAACAACCAGAACTAAAAGCTTGCAAGGAGATCACTATTTCATGTTGCTCATTGATGATTACACAAGGATTACATGGGTGGCATTCCTCAAATAAAAATCAGCAGCTTTTGAAAAAATTAAAATCTTCAAGGCAATGGCTGAAAATGAGTCAGGTATGAAAATCAAATGTCTTAGATCAGATAATGGGGGAGAATTTACCTCAAATGAATTCAGTGAGTTTTGTGAAGGTCATGGAATTAAGAGACAACTTTAATCTGCAAAAACTCCTCAACAGAATGGGGTTGTTGAAAGGAAAACAGATCAGTCCAAGAAGCTTCCAGAACTATGCTCAATGAAGAAAAAATGTCAGATTCATTTTGGAGAGAAGCTGTATACACAACTGTCTACATAATTAACATATGACAGCTCAGAGTGAATAAGGATAAGACACCCTATGAATTGTGGTATGGAAGACCAGCCTCAGTCAAATATTTTAAAGTGTTTGGTAGTAACTGTTACATCAAAAGAAATGAGGATGACCTTGGAAAGTTTGACTCCAAGACTGATGAAGGAATATTTTTAGGATACTCATCCACCAAAAAGGAATATAGGTGTTATAATAAAAGGGTACATAAAATTGTAGAAAGTTCTGATGTGAAAGTAGATGATATAAAACCAAGGAAAGAGAAAAATATTGACAGCATTGAAAATACATATGATGATGAAATACAAGACTTGCTAAAGGATGAGAGCATTCATAATGAAGAAGAAGACAAAGATAAGGAAGATACACATGAAGATGATGATGAATTCCCTAGACCTGTCACTAAAAATCCTTCTAGAAGGGTACAAAAGGATCATCCAGCGTCACAAATCATGGGTGATAAAAATGTTGGAGTCAAAACAAGAAGACAACTTCTAGATGTGGAACAAGCCCTACTATCAATAGTAGAACCCAAGAACTTTACACAAGACAAAAAAATTGATGAATGGGTCAAATACATGAATGAAGAACTAGATCAGATTGAGAAAAATGAGACCTGGGAACTTGTCCCAAGACCTGAAGATAAGAACATTGTAGGTACGAAATGGGTTTTTAAAAACAAGTTCAATCAAGATGGACAAGTAATAAGGAACAAAGCAAGGTTGGTTTGTAAGGGGTATGCCCAAGTGGAAGGTATTGATTTTGAAGAAACTTATGCTCCTGTAGCTCGACTTGAATCAATCATAATGTTTTTAGATCTGTCATGCCATAAAAACTTCAAAGTATATCAAATGGATGTCAAGTCTGCATTCCTAAATGGAAACCTAGAAGAAGAAGTATATATTGAACAACCTAAAGGGTTTCTCTTGTCAGGGAACAAAGGCTATGTTTGTAAACTGAAGAAGGATCTCTATGGCCTCAAACAAGCTCCAAGAGCGTGGTTTTCATGACTAGACAATTACTTAAAACAACAAGGTTTTAAAAGAGGTGCCACTGAAAGTAATATTTACCTAAAGATTGAAGATAAAAATATGATCATTGTTGTTGTCTATGTGGATGATATCATATTTGGAAGCAATATTCAAATCCTAAGTGTAGATTTTACCTCTGAAATGAAGAAAGAATTCAAAATGTCAATGTTGGGTGAATTAACATTCTTCTTGGGATTGCAAGTCTGCCAAACAGATGAAGGAATTTTCATATCTCAAACTAAGTACATTAAACATATGTTGAAAAAGTTTAAAATGAAAGATTCCAAACCTATTGGTACTCCCATGGTCACTAGTTGCAAGTTAAGTAAGGATGATGAATCTATGGAAGTAGATCATACCATGTTTAGATCTGTGATTGGAAGTCTGCTATATGTGACAACCACACGACCAGATGTGATGCAAGTCGTTGGATTGGTAGCTATATTCTAGTCAACTCCCAAAGAAACACATGTAACAACAATAAAAAGGATTTTCAAATATCTAAAAGGTACTATGGAGTATGGTTTATGGTATCCGAAAGGAGAATACTTTACCTTGAAGACGTTTACTGATGGAGATTGGGCAAGAAGTGTTGACGATCGAAAGAGTACTAGTGGAGCAACATTTTTTTTGGGAAATTGTTTAGTATCATGGTCAAGTAAAAAACAATCCTCCATTTCACTCTCTACAACAGAAGCATAATATATTGCTTCCGCCTCATGTTGCACTTAGGTTATTTGGATGAGACAAACCATATAATATCTTCTAGTGAAATATGAACATCCAATAGTGATCAAATGTGATAAAACTAGTGCTATAAATATGTCTAGAAATCCTATCATGCATTCTAAGAAAAAACATATACCAATCAAGTATCACTATCTAAGAGAACAAGTATCTCAAAAAGCTGTCAAATTAGAATACATTGACACAAAAGAACAGATTGCTGACATTTTCACCAAACCACTACCTAAGGAAGCCTTTGGGCATATTAGACAGAAAATGGGAGTAATACCATTACAAAAGTACTAAGAGGAGAAAGCTCAATCTTAGGGGGAGAAATGCTGATAGGGGGAGTTGTCAGACATAAAGGTTCCTTTGTCATTGTTGTCAAAGGGGGAGAATGTTTAGAGGTTGTCATCAATGCCAAAGGGGGAGATTGTTGAGTATTTAGTCGTCATTGATGTCAACGGTGTTCATGAATGACAAAGAAATAACTAGTGGATATGGTGGCATACTGAAGGTTGCAGGTATCCAGAATAACAAAGGAATAACCCTATTACAAGTTGTAGGTTGCAAGGTGAATGACAAATGAATAACCCTATAGCAAGTTGAACGACTAAAGATCTCTGCAAAGAAATCATGTAGATATGCAAAGTCATGATGAGATACGAATTTGATCTGAAATCGACGGTGTGGAAGCATCTCACACGAGATCCAACGGTTGGGGATCAGTTTCACAAATGATAGGTGGGAGGATGAAGTTCCAAAAAAGATCAAGATCAGATGAATTATATCACTCCCTCAGTAGATCCAATGGTTAAGGATTAAATCTAACAGTTAGGTGGACAATCAAAAGTTCTGCAAAAGATCAAAATCGAACAAATGAGATTAGTTCCACCAAAAGAGATCGATGGTGCGAAAGAAAAATGTGGAAAGGCAATTGCGGAAGTAACGTTTAACCATTTTATGAACCTGCATACCGCATCCCGCAATCTGGAAAGATTGGACGATTGAAGTTAGTTCCACTAAAATAGATCGACGATGTAGAAGAAAAATTGCGGAAAGAAGCTTATGGAAAGGAGCTTGTGGAAAGGATATTGCGGAAAGGAGTTTTTGGAAGGAGAAAAGAAGACAATCTGCCTCCCGCATCCCACAATGTAGAGATCGACGGTCAGGAAAACGCCCGACGAATATCAATGGTGGGAAATCGCTGAAACATAATCTTGGTACCGAAAGGCGATTTTGAGGAAGAAATAGATGGTTAGATCAAATATCCAGATTGACTTAGAGATAAGATCAATGAATCTGATTAGATCAGGAAGTTGATCATGTGGAAAAAAGTTTGGCAGTACAGAAGCACCTGCAAACATTGGAAGGGCTGTCGAAATGAATTCTGAGCTGTGGGAGAATGAAACATTGCCTTTGCTGAAATGATGTGATGGTTGAATAGGTGGATGATGATTGGTTGTGTTTGTAAATAAATAGTCACGATCCAAAACGAAAGAGTACAGTGATGGAGAGGTGCATTGATACGAAGTAGGTATAGGGTATTTAAATAAATGAATGTGTAAAGAATTAGGTGTCTCTTTTAGTAAGCTTGATAGAGTCCAAAGTGAATAGTTTTTTTAACTATTCTAAAAGACTGAGAAGATCAGTCTAGGGTGGCAGGGTGGTGCTAGGGAAGGCCACAGGTCTATAGGGGGTCGAAGCATCCTTCCAGTCATAGTTGGAGAACAAGGTGTTGTAGCATCTTTGTCTGTTGTAGCAAGAAGAAAACCATAGGGGTGTTGTAACATCCTGGTCTTTAGTTGCAGGAAAAAACTAGGGTGTGTGTTGCATCCTTTCTGTTGTAGCAGATAAACAATTTTGTAAATTCATCTTATTAATGAGTTTGTGTTGGTGGTTTTCTCTTTTGAGGTTTCCATGATAAAATCTATGTCTTGATTGTTGATTTTGTGTAATTTAAAGTAAAAAATGACAATACTGATTCACCCCACCCCCCCTCTCAGTATTGTGGGATAAACGAACAAGATTAAACATAAGTATCATATGACGTAAATAACTATGTAATCCTCCTATATACTTGAGAAGAGTTTCTTGAGTGTAAAGAGGTATACCAAGTACCAAATCTATTTTTCTGAACTCTTGTTTGTATTCCTGCACACTTTGTCCCTTACCTTGTCTCAAGTTCTGCCAGTCCATCATAGCTTGTTGCATATATCCCAACAAATAGAATTGATTTTTTAATGTTGAAGTGAACTCATACTAAGAGGATAGAATTTTACCTTTTGTGTAAAGATCCTCTTGATATCTTCTCTCACACCATATGAGAGAATTTCCTCCAAGTCAGAGAGAACCCAACTAAATTTTGATTCTATCTTCAGTAAATTTTTGAATCCTACAATAAACTTCTATTTGACAGATCCAATTGTCTAATTTCTCAGCATTAATTTCTCCTTTTGAAATAGGTAATTCAAACTTAATATCAAGCTTTAATTGAGGCACATTGAAGTCAAAATTTTCATCAAGTTTCTTTTGCTTTTCAAATGGAGAATGTAAAGAACCATCAAGATAATATGGTGAAGATGGTGGAGTTTTAGAAGGGTGATCACCATATTCATATTTTTTACCTTCAGTATGATATGGACCAGCTTTTTCACCTCTCTTCTAATCTTAATAAAGATCCTCCACCATTGTTTGCATCCTCATGAAAGATATAAGAAACCCCCCTTCAGATGAGATTGAAGAAGCTGCTTCTCCTTTTGGTGAATCCATTCTTCCTCTTCTTGAACCAATTTCGGGGTTAATTTTTTCAAGTTATCCTTCACCACACTGAATCTTGGATCCTATTAACATTCACAAACTCACAATGCAATGGTTAATCTTCATTGATACCAAACTTGATTCAAAAATTTCAGGATCTTTTTAACCATATAAATTGCATGTGAAATTTTGTATGTTAAAAAACTCATAAAAGGGATTTAAAAGATGAATTTTAATGCTTAAACCAAACACAGAAGCAAATAAACATTATACAAACCATGAAATTGATATAAAGTAGATGATAATGGAGTTCACCCATCTTGGGATATGTCTCTGGGCCACTTCCAATAAGAAAGACGATCTTATTAAGTATTCAAAAGATTACATACATGAGTTCTGGAAACACTTGTGTTTTTTGTTAGTAAAAAACAAAAATGAATAGAACCACTATGATCCTCTCAAAATTTTGAGAAAAATGAGTATAAATTCGACTTAGTTTGCATTAGGCCTCCTCTAGCATGCAAATCAAGACAACCTCTGCATGTAACTATACGAACAATACATATTTGTCATTTTCTCGCCTCAAGAACTGTGCCGATTAATAGCTTGTACATGCTGCTAGAGAAGTGTGAAAATGATGGGTTCTGAACTTGGTCTTATGTGGCTCCAAACTAGTAGTTTTATAAATGTTTATGGGTGTGCATTAGATGGCCACGTGCCCCCTTTTTGCCCCTTTTCCTGGTTCAAATTTTTAACCATATTCTGTCGAATCCCATTCATTGGTTGGGATTTGGACCAGTGGTAACACATGGTATTATTATCTTGAAGGTCAGGGGATCCCTCCCCATTGGCTTCATTTTTTGTGATTCTGTTGGTGTGTTTGTGGACTCGTTGGTACAATACGATGGTGGCATGTTGGAATATGGTGTGATTTGTTGGAATAACACTTGGCATAAGGGTTCCGTTGGTTTGGTTTGGTTTGGTTTGTGTTGTGTTGGAGTAATAAAATTCCTCAGTTTTGGACAAGGGGTCGATGGATATGCCCTCTATCCCACCCATTTTCCAAATGAAACTATCAATGAACTTTAAATAAAACTTCCTCCATAGTATAATAAGCACCATTGGTGGGGATGATGGTTAGATGAACTTTGTGGAGATGTAGGAGGTGTTAACACCTAGAATGCACCCATATTGTGGGAGGCAAATCCCGGGGTAACATCAAAACCGATTTAGACTATATTTCTTACCCAATACAATCAGAGAGGGATCTCTCACTATCTGCAAGTTTTTCACACCCAAAATATTCAATCGGAGACGGTCAGAAGGTTAGATTTATGAATAAGACAAGTTTGTTTTGTAAAGTTTGGAGGGACAAATCGTGGAGGAGACCATTGGGCCATGGAGTCAACTAATAAGGTCTGAAACAAGTTGTAGAAGGTAAGAATCCTGAAGGTTTGTGGACAGAGGCAAGATAGACACCGTTTCTTCAATCTGGAGGTATTAGCAGGTGGATTAATGGATAAAGGGAGACAACCCGTCAAATAGAGCACCTAACCAAGGTGAATTCTATAAGACTTTAGAAGAAAATGTTTAAAATGTTTTAACAATGGACTGAGAGAATATGATATGAATTATGGCCCATATACACTAACTCCCAAACATGAAAAGCAAATACAAACTGTAATGAAAACATGATAGATAGAAACGTAAAGAAGGTTTATTATTGAAGAAAGAGATGATGCAGGAATCTCTACCATGAGAGTTTGTCATTCCACCTCTGCAAATTGTATTTAACTCTGAGAGAACGAAAACATATTACAATGGAGATCCCCCGCTCTTGAAAATTCCCAACCCTTCTCCCCTATGAGGAGAGCCTATTTATACTATCTCAGATCCTTGAGGCTAGTCCTTGGAATCGAACCTGGACTATTTACAGTCACTATCAAACTAGCAACCAGAGTGTGGTACTTATGCCATGGTTTACATATAATTCAAACAGACATTATGGAGTTAGTGTGCGTGCTAGGCCTGGGTGACAGCATGATGTTCCTGTTGTTTATCCTGTTGATCTTGAGAACGATGTCTTCAGGTCGCTTTCTAGGTGAGTCATCATTGACTGGGTTCAAAATATATGGCTAGCTTATTGAGTTAGCAACGTACTTTTCTACCCCTCCTAAAGTTGTGTCTCCTTTGTGCCCAAAGCCACCTTTCTGCATGAATGCAAACTGACAGGGAAATTTGTGTCCCCTCCTTGCTCAGCCTTCTCTACAGCCCTCCCCTCTACGAATAACATTGTTAGATAGAGGTTCTGGAAGAAGGGCCATATTGCTTTTGGAAAAGGAAAGCGTCTGCAGTGGCTTGTCATTCTTGTACTCCTCACCTTCCTTGAGGTGGGATTTACCACATGAAATACAATGGAGTGTGCCACCACCCTCCCCACCACCTTTGGTAAGTGGACTTCACAAATAGGGTAGTGCAGGCATTGGACCCCTGATGCTCCAGCCCGAACAATCACTCGCGCAGAGCGTAGCCTAGGACTATCCTCTCATGCAGAATCTTTGGAGGCAGTGATGGTATCATGGGTTCCTAGAAGAACACTCACTAGATGTGAGTGTCCAGGAAATGCACAGCTGGGGGTGTGGATATCCGAAGACAGGTGTATCTCTCAAAATTCTTCACGTCTGCACCCCGATGGCTAGTTCTATCCCTGGTATGAAAAACCAAGGCAACGGATGAGCATAGAAATGAGCTCACCAACCATCAATACACCTAGATGGACAAGCTTTTTGAACCAAATTTCCATTGCCAATTCTCGAAATTCTAGGGACTTACAGCAAAATGAAACTTTGGGTTATGCCTCTATGCTAGCTTATGCTATGTATTACAAAGGATTTGAAAGGTGGTGTTATATATAGTACTAGGAGGATGAACTCTGCAGTGACCAATTAGCATTCCCACCCATTCCGTTGTCGAGTATCCTAGTGTTGACATGTGTGAGGGCATGAGCTGAGTGATCCTTTACCTGTCGAAGATCTAGTCACACCGCTTTATCTGCTGCAGCATTTTGCTATTTGCTGCAGGGAAGATTCTTGGGCGTCACCCTGTATGGTTGACCTTATTCTCCAAAGCATATGGAATGGACGTTCTCCTACTCCTTTGGTCTCATGACATCGGAAACATAATGATATTCCTTGCTGCGCTTACCTTGCTTCCTGTGAAGAGCGGATTCACCTACTCCACCTCATGGATTCCATGATACTTCCCTGCCTCCACATGCAAAACACATGAAGGATATCTGTCTTTAAGTGATATGGCATTGCCATAGGGATGGTTTCTCCTGTACACATGCTACAAATGGAATAGGGGGAATCGATTAATCTATCAAGAAATAGATCATGTGTGAGAGAGTCACCTCTACTGTCAGATTGACCTGGATGTGATCCTTATGGTTTTGAAATTTTTTGAACCCTTCGATCTGGGCATCTCTCACTTCCATCGTTCACATGCCTTTAAACCCAAGCCATCGAAAAACAACTCTTCATATTAAGCTTCTACAATCACCACGTGTACAACTTGATCAAGGGAAATCGACCTTAGCTGTCGATCCATGATCAGCTTTCATCGAGACCGTCCAATCATGGGAACCTTAACGCTCCATCGATCATTCCTCATCTGATTGCCCGTGCAGCTTATAATCATGGAACGCTTCTCGTCCATTGATCCTCCCGACCCCTTGCTCTGGATCGTAGATCTTCGCGGCCTCTGTGAATTTTCATGAATTGATATTTCGACATTGCCCGCGCTAGTTCAGATGGTGGAATAGACCACGACCATAGATTTGCTTCTACGTTCATCTTAGCTATCTGAACTTTCCTCCTTTTACCATATTTCATGTTTTGGAAGATCCTCTTCCTTTGCGCATGTTTCCCCAGTAGAATCCCCCCAGGCCATCGATCTGGCCCCGCCTTGATATTGACCTTCTGTTAAACCTAGATTTTTTCCCACGTTTTTGTCCCACGGAATCGTGCTCCGTCGCTGATATTTTTCGTCATGGATCCAAACCATCGATCTTCGACACTCTCTGTTTCATTTATGCTGCTGCGTGTTTTGATCATAGAAGGATCTATCACCGTAGATCCAGATCCCCTCTTCATCCGACGACTCTAGCTGACATAATCTTCCAACCTAATAATATGAAAGGTGCTAACATAGTTTTTTACCAAACAGGATCATTTTCAAATCCTTCAAGCCCATAATTCCAAAATTTAAACATAGTGCTAATAGCTGGCTCCATGAGGGATGTTATCCTCCTTGCGAGGTAGCAAAGAACCCCGTAGGCCAGGTGCCAAATCCATTAGGATGCCCCCAACCTTTCTCTGAAATTATCAACTTGCTTTGAGTTGAACCAAAAACCAAACCACTGCTGTAACAAATTCATGTCAATCTGTGTCATCTGGCTATACTCTGAAAACTGAAAACAATTGTGACTACAAACCTGAACTTATAACTGAAAATGAAAATGAACTAAAAAGTACTGAAGGAAATGCTCAACAGGTCTCGAGCTTATTTGCACCTACCTACCCTACCTAACTAAGCCCAAATTCCCAATCAAGTAAACTCTGACTTCCAATGAAGCCAATCAAGCAATTTACCCAATAATTCAGTTTTTTCATCAGGCTTGATTGAAATTAGAACATAGGAACAAAATGACAAAAGGTTATGAGGAAAGATGTGAGCCCTTTGACAGAAACATAACCAACCATTCTTAGTACAAAATTTCTCAAGGTATTCTGCCATTGGATCATAAAAAACATGAAAAATCCCAAAACTCTCAAACACCCGTTTGTCCTAACAAAGCTCCTCAGAATGCAACCACTCTAGCATGCTGTTAGGTTGATATTCAAAATAACTATGAAAGGGATTGTCATGATTGGTTTCTAATGAAACATCCACCCTTTCTTTCAAAATTTCTGAATCTAAAACTTCACCATCCTTATATCCTTGAGTAGAAATATTATTCTTTTCTCCAGCGAATCAAGTAAACACAATCCTTCTTCTTGACATGAAATTTCTGAATTTGAAAAACATGAAGAAGCATTTATTTGAGAACTCTTACCTCTTTCTTTGAAATCCAATTTCTTGCTGCAAACCATTGATTTTTCCACATGCTAAGATTGACCGTATGATGGTTCATATTCTTCATCTTCTACCTCCAAAAGGTTTATGGAACTTCCCATATCCTTGAATTTTTGTTTTTGTTTAGAGGCTTTAAGTCTTTGTCTTATCATTTCAAATGAAAAATAACACAAAGGTAGACTATCAGCCTCAGCACACTCATTACCTTCTCCTATTTCAGCCTTTTGACTTTGGGTTACATCTTGATTTTCTTCACTGTCATACCTTGGATTTAGAGCTGGTTCTTTGGGTATAACATCCAAGCCGTCATCCTCATACTCATCATATATGGGCATACCAAAATCCCTTTTAAAATCACCATTAACAAAATTGGTACTAGGCTGATTGCAATCTTCAGAAAATAAATTAGTGGAACCATCTTCTTTTACATCATAAGGATGATCATCTCTCTGTTTGGTAAGTTGTAATGAATATTAAATAAACTATTAAAATAGATTAGTTAACTATATGAAAGGGTGTAACCCTTCATGCTCAAGCCTATAAAAGGGCGAGCTTATTGTACATTTTACCCATCATCCAATATATTATTATTAGTCTTATTCATTATTACAATGATAGTCGGATTTGACTAACGGACAACCGGATTCGGTTGCTCCATTTGGTGTCAGAGCTCGGATTCGGCTCCTTTGACCTAAGCTCGGATTCATCTCCTTCAACCCCTACTTAAGCTCAGACTCGGCTCATCATATTTTTTTATTTTTCCACTACTCCATTTCACCACCTATCACTTCATCCCAGTGCTACCCGCTTGTCACTTCATCCCAGTGCTACCAAAAAAAAAAAACACAAAAAAAAAAAAAAAACCAACATCCTCCATTCCTCACATCCCTGCTCCACTTGCCTTCCTTCCATCTACGCCGCCATCCTCAATATGCAACGCTACCACCACTCTGCTACACCGTCACCTTCCATCTCTTCCTTCCCACTTCACAACGCTTCCCCCACATCTCCTTCACGCTTCTTCATCCCATCCACCGCACGCTGTCATCTCGCACGCTTCCCCTCAGCGCCACTCACACCTCCCTCCTGCCATATTCCCACACCGTCCAACTCTCTGCCTGCTCTCCCAAGCTTTCGCTCCAACCATGCCCATTGCTGCTCGATCCTGCCTGCACAATCCCGGTAGCTCCACCACCCTGTCTCCTCCACGCCATCGCCTGCACACCTCCACGCTGTTGTCTCCACCTCCCTGCACCCTCCATGCTGCCCAACCGCCGCTCCTCCTAAATCCTCCCTTCCACGCTGCCCTCTTCACTTCTCTGAAATCCACGTGCTCCACCCCTATTCGCTGCTCCACCCACGCTGCATCCACGTGCCCTTGTTCCAACCTCCACGCTAATCTGCAAAAAAAAAATACTATATTATAATATAATATAATATATATTATTATATTATATTATTTCAAACATTTTATAATATAATATATTTAAAAAAAAACCAAATATTATATTGATTATTATAATATTTGTTTTAAAAAAATAAAAAATAAAAATAAAAAAACAATTATATACAATAATTTGTATAGTTTACAAATAATAATAATAATAATAATAATAATTAATTAATTAATTATTAGCCAAAATAGAGTGGAAATACACACCTCTGCATACAAGGTCTAAGACCATGTCGGAGCTAAAAGAGCAAATCGAAAAAATGGAGAAAGACATAAAGTCCCTTGCCGCTGACCTAAAATGCGTGAAGGAAAAGATGCAAAATAACAATACATTACTTAAAGATGAGCTTGTTGTGGTACTAGAAAGGAGGCTCGACAACAAACTTGACATCCTGAACGAAAAATAAAAAGACTTGGATGAAAAAATGAGTACCGTGACGCAAAACATAAACACCATAACACAGAACATGAGCACCATGATGCAGAACCATAATACATTATTCGAGATGTTACAAAGATTCATACCCAGTCCGGGCCACGTCAGCAGTCCAGACATGCTAGATGCCTCATTTCATGTTGTCACCCAGGAAACTCTCACAAAGAATCAAGAAGAATGGCAAAAAGAAATAAAGATTAACAATGCGACGCTTAAGCAAGAGATAGAAACACAAGTACTGCCAGATATGGAGGCACGATTAAACAACAAAATAGACGCTATAAGTAAGGTAGTAGAGAAAAGAAAAACTAAAAATCACCACCAACAACGAAGCAATTCAGATATGTCACTTTCATCGTCCACTAGTTCCGAGCCACCATCAAACCATAAGGCAAAAGGAAATCAACGTCGCCCTTGCAAAGTGCACCCACCTAAAACAAAAATAGAGTTGTCAAAATACAATGGGAGTGAAGACCAATGCGTTGCTTGGCTAAACAAGGCAGAAGAATACTTCGACATTTACAACTTTCAATCTGACGAGGAGAAGGTGAAATATGCATCAATGCATATGGAAGGGTACGCCTATAATTGGTACTTATGGTGGAAGAGAGATAATTTTACCTACACCTGGAACTTGTTCAAAAATGATTTTTTTAATAGGTTTCAAGGAATCAAAGAAGATGAATTTTTCAGTAAACTTACCAGACTACAGCAAGTCGAAAACGTTAAGGAATTCACTCATCAATGGGAATCCTTATCAACACGAGTATTTGGGTTGTCTGACAAGAAAAGACTCGAAACGTATTTAAGAGGTCTTAAACCACGCCTCCAAAAAGAGTTAAAGTTACATGACATACCTAATGTAGAAGTAGCAAGACATAAAGCAAAAGCCACATAACGCAAATTGGAAGGAATAAAAACAAAAGGTGATTGCCATTATCGACAAGAAAAAGAGACACCATGTAGGTACTGTGCAGATACTTGGTCTCCCGGCCATCAATGCCACAAAACTCAATCATACACCTATGAAATGGAAAATAGATCAAAGTCATCTAACGGTTACTCTGATAATAAAAATAAAAAGAAGAAAAGAATATGTGGTCAATGCGGTGATGATTGGACCCCTGGTCACAAATGTAGGAACAATGAGACAATACAGTGCAAAATCATCAATGGAAAGGAAGTGCAAGTCTCTGCACAAGAGACCTCGTCCAATTCTAATACCGACACTGAGTCAGAATGAAGAATGGCACTAGGAAAATACTTCAGCTTTGAGGACAAAGCTTCCTTCAAGGGAGTGGCAATGTAATGAATATTAAATAAAGTATTAAAATAGATTAGTTAACTATATGAAAGGGTGTAACCCTTCATGCTCAAGCCTATAAAAGGGCGAGCTTATTGTACATTTTACCCATCATCCAATATATTATTATTAGTCTTATTCATTATTACAATGATAGTTGGATTGGACTAACGGACAACCGGATTCGCTTGCTCCATAAGTGAAAGCTTGGGATACTTGGTTTATGTGGCCCCGCCAGTTTTGATTTATCTTTCATCTCACCACCACTGTCTTGATTTGACAGTTTTTTAGACATCTTAAGGTTTTATTCAACTTCCAAGCAATCAACAAACATATGCTGCAATGTGACTGACTTTCTTTCCAAAATAAGTAATGACAGTTCAGGAGGAAAGGTAGTTGCATAATGAAATTTAGCAGCGTTTTCAAGAGGTTGGATTTCGTTGGCATGTTATAATAAAAGCTTGCAAACCTCCTGTTAAAACTAGACATGGTTTCACCCTCTCGCTTCTTCAGGGAATAAAACTCTGAAAGTATTTGGTCTAGTGGCCTCCTACTACCCTAAAATTTCAAGAAGGAGTTAGAAAACTCTTCCCAAGTACTAATGGACTTAGGCTGCAAGTGCTTAAACCATTCTTTAACGTCTCCTTGCAAATACTGGGACAAATCCCTCATGCAAACATCATCATGTTCCACTTCAAAGAGTTCAAGGAAATGTTCAAAGGATTGTAAATGTTTCTCAGCAGTGAGGTCTTTGGATTCTCCGTCAAATTTAGGGAGGTACTTGTAATGTTTCGTAGGAAAATCATGAAGAATAAGAGGTAAGTGAAGTGGTCTGTATCGGTTTGGAATACTAGAAGAAACATGGCTATGTGAAATGGATGTATTACTAATCGTGGTTTCATGAGGTTCACAGGGATGGCCTTTAATTTCAAGTGTTTCGAATGAAGGATCTTGGTCGAAATCAAAATTACAAGATGGTGAAATGCTTTCAGTTCGTAAAGAAGGATATACATGAATAAATTCATGGTTTCATTTCGAGTGTAATGAACCATGGAAAACTGCTTTGACGATATTAGGAAAAGATAGGAACAAAATTACAAGACAGAACAAGGCATCTTGGAGGAAACTAAAACTTGAGTATCTTATCTTTTCACCATGCATATTCATACATTATGATGAACTCATTTCCCCAGTAGAGTCTGTCGGTTCTCTTTGAAAACTTGATCTCTGGATCATGTCACCAGTGGAGTCACTGAAGTCTAGATGCTTTGAGAATGGAGTCTCCAGGTGAAATATGTAAAACCTTCTTGATAGTCTGACTGCTGTTCACCATCAACAATCAAATTTGAAACTATGTCATTCACACCCAGGGAATATTTGAAACTTCATCCCCGGCAACGACGCCAGTTTGTTAACGCCTAGAATGTACCCAGGTTGCGGGAGGTAAATCATGGGGAAACGTCAAAACCAGTTTAGACTTTATTTCTGACCCAATACAATCAAAGAGGGATCTCTCACTATCTGCAAGTTTTTCACACCCAAAATATTCATTCGGAGATGGTCAGAAGGTCAGATTTCTGAATAATACAAGTTTGTTTTGTAAAGTTTGGTGGGACAAATCATGGAGGAGACCATTGGGCCATGGAGTCAACTAATCAGGTTTGAAACAAGTTGCAGGAGGTAAGAATCCTGAAGGTTTGTGGACATAGGGAAGATAGACACCGTTTCTTCAATCTGGAGGTATTAGCAGGTGGATTAGTGGATAGAGGGAGACAACCCGTCAAACAGAGCACCTAACCACGGTGAATTCTGCAAGACTTTAGAAGAAAATATTTAAAATGTTTGAACAATGGATTGAGAGCATATGAGATGAATTCTAGCCCATATACACTAATGCCCAGACATGAAAATCAAATACAAACTGTAATGAAAACATGATATACATACACGTAAAGAAGGTTTACTTATTGAATAAAGAGATGACGTAGGAATCTCTACCATGAGAGTTTGTCATTCCACCTCTGCAAATTTTATTCAACTCTGAGAGATTGAAAACATATTACAATGGAGAGCCCCTGCTCTTGAAAATTTCCAACCCTTCTCCCCTATGAGGAGAGCCTATTTATACTATCTCAGATCCCCGAGGCTAGTCCTCAGAATTGAACCTGGATTGTTTACAATCACTATCAAACTAACAACCATAGTGTGGTACTTATTCCACAGTTTACATATAATTCAAACAAACATTATGGAGTTAGTTCACGTGCTCAGTCTGTGTGACAGCACGACATTCCTGTTGCTGATACTGCTGATCTTGAGAACGATGTCTTCAGGTCACTTTCCAAGTGAGTCATCATTGACTGGGTTCGAAATCTTTGGTCAGCTTATCGAGTCAGCAATGTTCTGTTCTACCCCTCCTAACTTTGTGTCTCCTCTGTGCTCAAAGGCACCTTTCTGCATGGATGCAAAATGGCTGGGCAATTTGTGTCGCCTCCTTGCTCATCCTTCTCTGCAACCCTCCCCTCTCTGGATAAGACTGTTAGACAGGGGGTCTGGAAGAAGGGATGTATTGATTCTAGAAAAGGAAAGCCTCTGCAGTGGCTTGTCATTCTTGTACTCCTCACCTCCCATGAGGTGGGCTCTCCCACAGGAAATACGGTGGAGTGTGCCTCTACCATCCCCACCACATTTGGTAAGTGGACTTCACAAATAGGGTGGTGTAGGCATTGGACCCCTAATGCTCCAGCCCAAAGAATCGCTCATGCAGAGTGCAGCCTGGGACTGTCCTCTCATGCAAAAGCTTTGGAGGAAGTGATGGTATTAGGGGTTCCTGGAAGAACACTCACGATATGTGAGTGTCCAGGAAATGTGCAGCTGGGGGTGTGGCTATCAGAAGATGGGTGTATCTCTCAAAATTATTCACGTTTGCGCCCCGATGGCTGGTGCTATCCCTGGTATGAAAAAACAAGGCAACAGATGAGCATGGAAATGAGCTCACCAACCATCGATACACCCATATGGACAAGCTTTTCGAACCAAATTGCTATTGCCAATTTCTCAAAATTCTAGGGACTTGCAGCAAAATGAAACTTCAGGTTCTGCCTCTATGCTAGCTCCTGCCATGTATTACAAAGGCTTTGAAAGGTGGTGTTATATATAGGACTAGGAGGTTGAACTCTGCAATGACCAGTTAGCATTCCCGCACATTCCTTCGTCAAGTATCCTAGTGTTGACATGTGTGAGGGCATGAGCCAAGTGATCCTTTACCTACTGAAGATCTCATCACTTCACTTTATCTGCTACGACATTTTGCAGGGAATATTCTCGGGCGTCACCTTGTATGGTTGAATTTATGCTCCAAAGCATATGGAATGGAAGTTCTCCTACTCCTTCACTCCTGTGAAGTAGGAAACATAATCATATTCCTTGTTGCGCTTACCTTGCTTTGTGTGAAGAGAGGATTCGCCTGCTCCACCTCATGGATTCCATGATACTTCCCTACCTCCATATGCCAACCACATGAAGGATATCTGTCTTTAGGTGATATGGCACTGCCACAGGGATGGTTTCTCCTGTATGCATGCTACAAATGGCGTAGGGGGAATCGATTAATCTGCTGTGAAATAGATCATGCATGAGAGCACCACCTCTACTATCAGATCGACCTGGATGCCATCCTTAGAGTCCTGAAATTTTCTCAAACCTTCCATCTGGGCATCTCTCGCTTCCATCGTTCACGTGCCTTTAAACCCAAGCCGTTGAAAAGTAGCTCTTCATATTAAGCTTCTAAAATCATCACCTGTACAGCTTGATCAATGGAAATCAATCTCAGTTGTCAATCCATGATCAGCTTTCATCGAGACCATCCAATCATGGGAACCTTAACACTCCATCGATCATTCCTCATCTGATCGCTCGTGCAACTTATAATCATGGAACGCTTCTCATCCGTTGATCCTCCCAACCCCTTGCTCTGGATCGTAGATCTTCGTGGCCTCTACGAATTTCATGAATTGAGATTTCGACATCGCCCATGCTAGTTCAGATCGCAGAATAGACCACGACTGTAGATTTGCTTCTGCCTTCATCTTAGCCATCCGACCTTTCCTCCCCTTACCATATTTTGCATTTTGGAAAATCCTCTTCCTTCGCGCATGTTTCCCCAGTAGAATTACCCCAGGCCGTCGATCTAGCCCCGTCTTGATCTTGACCTTCCATCACTTATCCCTTTTAATGGACCCCTCGAATGTCAAACCTGGATTTTTTTTTGCATCCCCAACCTGTGGAATCGTGCTCCATCGCTGATCTTCTTCATCATGGATCCGAACCATCGATCTTTGACACTCTCTGTTTCATTTTTGATGCTGCGTGTTTTGACCATAGAAGGATCTATCACCGTAGATCCATATCCCCTCTTCATCTGATGACTCTAGCTAACGGAATCTGCCAACCTGATAATCTGAAAGGTGCTAGCATAATTTTTTACTAAACAGGATCATTTTCGAATCCTTCAAGCCCATAATTCAAAAATTTAAACATAGTGCTAACAGGAGGAGTGGAGGTCGGGAGTTTGATCCTCCTATATTCCATAATTTTTGGTAAACAACCTTTTACGTGGATAATTGGACCACCATGTGGCACTTTCCAATTGGTCCACAAGCCAATATATTTTCCAAATGTCACTATTCTATCAGTCCATCTGTAAACCTACCATGTCATCACGTTGAGAACTTGGTACCCTATGGTGCTGTCATGTGGCACCTATAAACCAAATGTACATGCCATGTGGCACCATGTGGGTGTGCCATGTGACCCCCTTTTTTCCATTTTAAGATCAATTTAACCTTTTTGCTGAGATTTCCAAACCAAATAACTTTCACATCTAGAGGTCGTTTCACATGAAACGAATGTTGCCAAAAATATCTTGATGATCTCTATGCATATGTAAGATTTTATTTACTTTTTGAATAATTTCATTTTGATTGAACTTTGAGATCCTCTTGGATCAACCATGGGAAAATACAACAGGTCACACAATACCATGGGCTTGTAAATTTTTGGACAACAAACATCCCAAAAATTTCTTTCAGGGGATTCACCCTCGATCCCATTTTCTCGAGGGAGATTCCCGACCTGAACCCCTGCTAGGGGCCCGCTGGGCCCCATACCTCCTAGCTGAGGGGATGGTCCCCCATGGACCCCCGCAAAGGGATGATGTCCCCATGAACCCCCCTGTTGGGATGAGTGTACAGTAAAACAGGGATATACACATGACTTAAAAATAACATCTTTGAATTACAAAGATCAAGCTCCATAACCAAAAATCTCCCACTTGGAGACTGATCACAACAACTCCATCGCTGCTGCACTTGATGGACTATGATATGAACCTTGGACCTGGAAAATTTCTCATCTTCACCTTCATGTTTGAATTCCTATATAAACCAAGAAGGAGCTCATTTTCTCTTTGGTTACTACCTTTGTCAACATGTCTGAAAGATTCTGGCTAGTATGTATCTTTTCCAACTTTAACAGTTCATCTTCCAGAATAGATATTATGAAGTGGTAATAGGTATGTATATGTTTAGTCTTGGAATGCAAGGATGATTTCTTTGTAAGATGAATGGAACTTTGGATGTCACTGTACAACCTACTATTCTCCTGCTTCTTACCCAATTTCTCCATAAACCTCTTCAACCAAATCATCTCTTTACTAGCCTCTATAGCTACAACATACTCTGCTTTCACTATTGAAAGTGAAACAACCTTTTGCAGTTTGGAAATCCAACTTACTTTTGTTCCACCTACAATAAAAAAATACCCTATGGTGATCCTACTACTATATTTATCACTTGCAATATATGCGTCAACATATCCCTGTAGAATAGTGTTTGAACCTCCAAAACATAATGCATGAGAAGTGGTACCTCTCAAATACTTGAGAATCCACTGTAATAAACTTATCAAATTTCAAATACCACTTCCTTGGAGCTTGTTCTGTGATAAACTTATCAAATTTCAAATACCACTTCCTTGGAACTTGTTTTAGGCCATACAAGCTCTTCTTCAACCTACAAAACAAATTCTCCTTCCCTTTGACCTCACACCCCTATGGTTGCTGCATATAAATCTCTTCCTCCAAATCCCCATGTATAAAGGTCGTTTTTACATCTAACTATTCAAGATGCAAATATTCTACTGCCACTAGACTTAAAATAGTCCTAATTTAAGTCATTTTAACAATAGGAGAAAATATTTCATCAAAGTATATACCTTTCTTTTGTGCAAACCCCTTTACCACAAGTCTAGCCTTATATCGATTCTTGCCTCCTTCTTCCTTCAACCTGTAAACTCATTTATTCTATAATGCATTTTAACTTGTAGGAAACTCAACCAAATCCCAAGTCTTGTTTCGTACCAATAAGTCCATCTCCTCATTCATGCATTTCTCCCACTTATTTTTAGTTTCCACATGCATTGGTTCTTCATAACATTCTGGTTCACTAGAATCAATCAGCAATAAATAATACCATGAGGGAGATAATCGTTCAGGGAGGCTACCTAACATGGTAGATCATTTTACACTTGTAGGATTTTGAGGTACCTGATGTTGTTCTTGATTATCTGGTACCTTTGGAACTTCATTTTCCTTGATTTCATCAAACATTGTGTACTCTATGTTTTTCTTTTCCTCTTTCTTTCCCTACAACTGATATTTGTACATAATATTTTCATTGAATACCACATCTATACTCCTAATTATTTTGTTATTTTCATAATCCAATAAAGCAATAACCAAAATTGTCAACCTTATATCCACTAAAGGTGCATTTATTGGATTTAGCCTCAAGCTTTGTTCTATTTTCTTTATCAATATGGACAAATGCTTCACAACCAAAATTTCTCAGAAATGATTGGTTTAGCTTTTTACATGTCCATGCCTCCTATGGAATCCTACCATCCAAATTGATTGAAGGCCCTCTATTTATTAAATAAACAACAATATCTGGAGCATGAACCCAAATTGTAAGTGAAACCCTACAACCAATCTCATATACCTTGCGCGCTCCATGATCATCCTATTCATCCTTTCTGACACACCATTTTCTTATGGTGTCCTTGGGTCTGTCTTCTCTCTACAAATCCCATGGTATGAGAAAAAACTATTGAACTGCTTTCTACAGTATTCACCTATATTATCATATCTGAGACACTTCAATCTTTTCCCTATCTCATTCTCAACCAAATATTTCCACTTCTTAAAGTAGCAAACACATCATATTTCTTTCTAATGCAATAAACCTAAGTTTTTCTAGTCGCATCATTAATAAAAGTAACATAATAATGAAATCCACCAAGAGATTGTACTTGAGTCGCCCCCCATACATCTATATGCATAAGCTATAACTTTTTGGTATTCTTCTGTTTCCCAACCATGAGAAATCTTACTCTCTTATGTTTTCTATAAACATAGTTCTCACAGAATTCCAAACTTACCTGCTTCAAATATGGAAGCAATTTCCTTGAGTGGAGAATCTACATCCCCTTCTCACTTTCGTGGCCAATCCTATGATGCCACAACACTGTACATGTTTATGTGGAAGCTACAAATATAGAATAATCAATATTATGAGGACATAAATACAACATACCTATCCTATCTCCTTTTTTCTTTACAAGCGCTCCTTTAGTGAGCTTCCACCACTTTTTCCCAAACGTAGACAAATAACCGATATCTCCCAAGTGCACTGTTGAGATCAGATTTATTTTCATAGAAGGAATATGCCTTACATCCTTTAGAAGCAATTCATTTCCATTATTTAACTTAATCCGTACCTTACCAATTCCAACAATTTTACATGGTTCATAATCCCCCAATAAAACATGTCCAAAATCACATGGAATATAATCATGAAATAATTTCCTATGGGGTGTAGCATGACATGAAGCCACTTAATCTACTATCTAATATTCACTAACATTAAATAATGCAAGAACAAAGCATATTATAACACATCACCTGCTACATTAGATTTTTGAGCAGTCTCTTGTTGCCTATCTCCTTTCTTCTTTAGAGCTCTGTAGTCTTTCTTTAGATGTCCTCTCTTAGCATAATTCCAACACTCTTATAATTCTAAAATTACATGGAATATAATCATGAAATAATTTCCTATGGGGTGTAGCATGACATGAAGCCACTTAATCTACTATCTAATATTCACTAACATTAACTAATGCAAGAACAAAGCATATTATAACACATCACCTGCTACATTAGATTTTTGAGCAGTCTCTTGCTGCCTATCTCCTTTCTTCTTTGGAGCTCTGTAGTCTTTCTTTAGATGTCCTCTCTTACCACAATTCCAACACTCTTATAATTCTTAGTATGGACTTGTATCTTCCCTTTTTAGACTTGCCACAATTACCTGGTCTCTTTCCTCTCTCCCTTTGTCTTCCCTTGTTCTCTATGTTCAATGCATTACCTGATGTCTCACCTATGATTTTTCTTCGCATTTCCTTGCTAAGAATAACACCAACAACATCATCAAAATTAAGAATGTTTGAATAAGAGAAAAATTTACTTACATCCATGACCAATCCATTCCAGCTTTCTGGCAATGAGTACAAGATTAGAAGATCCCTAACCTCATCATCAAATTTCACTCCTACAAAACTTAGCTTATTAGTAACCATATTAAATTCATTTAAATGGTCCACAAAATATCCACCTTCTAACATATTCATATTAAATAAACAATTCATTAGAAATACCTTGTTGGAAGTCGAGGGTTTTTCATTGATCTTAGCCAATGTGCTCATCACACGCTCCATTGTCTTTTTTTTGAAATACTGAAAGTCACCGACGAAGCCAAGCACAACTGTATTGTTCCCAGTTCCTTTCTGTCAAGAACCTCCCATTCTTTGTCCTTCATAGACGTCAACTATTTTTTTTTTCTGCCCAATGGTAGGAACATATCCTTTTGGTAGAGATAGTCCTCCATTTGCATATTCCATAACTTGTAGTTTTGGCCATTAAATTTCTTGACCCTAAACTTTCCTTATTTTTCCATTACTCCCACTTGAACCAAGAACCCTTCTTTCCTACGAATTTACCAACCAAATAGACCCTTGGCTCTGATACCAATTCTTAGAAAAAAGGATCACAGAGCAATAACAATAAAAAATAAACAATAAACACAATGGAAATATTAGACACATAAACACATTACAAGAGAGACACCAATATAACGTGGTTCACCCAAGATGGGATACATCCAAAAAACAATTTGCAGTCCTTTTATTATTATACCATCTAACAAAAATGAAGGGGTACAAACTGCAACACACCTGTTGCACTTCTTCTTCACTCTCTTACAATCTCTCTCACAATCACATAGATAGTTTTACAATGCTACAATACAATACACAACCGTATTACAATACTTTCCTTTCATAGGGGAATTACCATGGGTCACCCAATACCATGCGACCATAAACTATTGGCTAACAAACATCCCAAAAATTATTTTTAGGAGCTTCACCCTCGAACCCACTTTCTCAGAGCTGCTACCCTCAAACCCCTACATAGGACCCACTGGGCCTCGAACCCCCCAACCAAGGGTATGGTCCCCTCTGGACCTAAACACTCCCCCTAATGGGATGAGTGTATAGTAAAACTGGGATACAAACACGACTGAATAATAAAATCTCTTAATCAAGAAGATCAGGATCCACAACCAACAATAAATCTATCCAATCAATGATAGGTTTCCAATGGGGGCCCCAAACCAGTGGAAGTGGTCTCTAAGGAACATATACAAGACTTATATGATGTAATCATGGAAATTACATATTATTTATGAAAACTTTTGAAGGGAGGAAACAAGATGGTTATATCTCTTATGACCTCATAATAGTTTTTTGGATTTGAATACAATGGTGGAAAAGTTGAAGAAATGTTCCCAAGGAGTAAAAAATGTGTCTTCTCTACTAACGGAATTTACCACCATATTAATTCATGACATGGTGAGAAAATTTGAAATTTCAACTAACTATTTACCACCACTTTGGATAGAATTGCACAAAACTGAAAATCCATCTGACAACAACTTGTTTCTTTAATACACAACTGCAATAAACCATAATGTAAAGCACATGTTAAAAGATAACATAATAACCACTTCTGTTGGGGTTAGGTAAAGTTCTATTTACATTGACAATGAGATGAAGGGACTTACTGTTAATTTATCACTTGTAATGTGTCCACCCCATATGAAGAGACCTCTTTATCGTCTATGATACTTGTTGGAGAAACTATGAATCAAACCTCTAGAAAATCTTTGCAACGTGTCTCTGAAATATAATCTTTCTTGAATTATCGTATCCAACTAAAACCATCACAACCTATTCAGTTATATCATCTTGTAGTCTTGTTACGACACCAAAAACCTTACTATTCTTCTTACGCTTTGTAGAAGGAATTATATATTTAGAAATATTTTCTAACCATAATCTATGAATTAACCATATGATCCTTCATGACAACACATATCTAACTCACACCTGGAATTTTTCATTTGATAATAAAAAGATACTTCAAATTTTCTATAAGAGAATGAAGATTAGATTGGATGTATGAAATATTTATCAATCAATGTTTGTTGGAGTTCGTAGAAAGTGTTGTTTTCCCTATTGGAAATTGGGTTATATAGGGTGTGATCAAATTTCCAGTGGCACATTCAAGTAATGTATTGTCAAGCTAAAAACTACAACTATAGGAATTTGTGACTAACATAGAAAATTATTATTTGATCTCTTTTAGATTTATGTTGTACGCTTTTTGTTTGATTGTTAAATTATTTGTGTGAGTCATATTTGAGGCTCGAATCCCTCCCATACTGTCGGTGGGTGGATCTACTCTAACCATGTCAAATTTCAGTGCATATAATCTCAAACTGGAAAAATTTCAACATTGGCCCCATTCACAGGTCATTTTGTGCAAGGTCGAGATGACATATTAGGATACTATAGGAAAACAATTTAGAATTAGGAGGGGTCAACAAAAATTTAGGTCGAATTTTGGAAAGGGTGACTATGCTCATAAAGACCCTAAAAACAACTTCATAAAAGTAATAATGTGGCCTAAGGTACTCATGGAAATAAAGAGACTGTCGATGTTGAACTACCTTTCACTAATATGCATCATAAGAAATTACCATCCTTGAAATGTATCCTAAATAAGGAATGGACTAAAACTTAATTAAAATGTAATTTGTGTTGTTAATCACTTGACTGGTCAAATTCCTAATTTGATCAGAAATATTTTTCGACTGCATATGAAATTATGTGAGGTAAACTGGCGTGGTTAAGTTATGTTGCACTTATAACAATGCATGACTAACTCTCAAGCTTAAAAATTTATAAAGCGTGAATCAGACTCAAATCTCCTATTTTCACCCATTACGATTTACCCAAAAAACTATGAAAAGAGCCTCCAGAAATGAACTAGAGATTCTCCTCTTCTACGCGCAATGGAACCTCTACCCTCAACACACCAAGTCCCCAAATTTTTGCGACGAGAGGCTCTATATATCCCAGTATGGGAGAGATGTTGTAACGTCCGTTCTTAATAAAATAATAAAAAATACAAATTTTAATTATCCGCCAAAATAAGTGTCGGCCAGAAAAACAACATAATATGGGGAAGATGCTATAATGTTCCTACCTAACAAACGATACAAAAATTAAAAATTTAATTATCCTCCAAAGAAAAGTCGGCAAAAAAAACAACCCAATATGGGGGAGATGTTGTAAGGTTCTTACCTAACAAAATAATTATCTCCAATTAGAACCGTGTGCAAGGCGTCCTAAAAAACCCATGGTTTTATTGTACATGGTTTAGGATGGCATTGCAAATGGTTTTAAAACCAAGTGCACGGCCTCGTAAAAAACCCATGGTTTTATTGTACATGGTCTAGGACGGCCTTGAAAATGGGTTTAAAACCATATGCAAGGCCTCCTAAACAACCCATGGTTTTATTGTATATGGTTTAGGAGGGTATTGCACATGGATTTAAAACCATGTGCAAGGACCTCCTAAACAAACCATGGTTTTAAAAGCATGTGTTAAAACCATTTTCAATCCTACATCAATAGATTTGATCCCTTTCGGGCGCTTGATAGAACCTAGGATTTGGATCTAGGCTGGTATTATTAATGAGCATGTGCGTGTGTGTGTGTGTTTATTAGTGTCAAACGAATTTTATTATTTTGCTTCCAAAATTTCCCTCTAACACATGCACACAACCATTGTTTTTATTATTTTTCAAATTCAAATTACAATCCTTGATATTCCAAGTGTTTGCAAGTTTTTTACCACAAATGCAAACTTTTCATCAATTCTCAAAAATTCCAAGTCCATTGCTAAAAGGGGGTGCAAGAACTATGTGAGTGTGCTTATAAAAATGCACACTAAGTGTTGTAAAAGTGTTTTATAGTAAAATCTATCAATAAATTAAAAAAATACTACTTTGCGAACAGATTCCTCAATGTGCATTCCTGACGGTTTTTTTAGCATGCATTCTTGAAGGTTTATTCAGCGTGCATTCCTTAGGGTTTATTTGGCATGCATTTCTCACAGTTTATTCAGCGTGCATTCAGTGTGCATTCATTCTACCTTGAACCCAGAAAACCATGGTTCCAATTCAAATAGGGGTGTCCTCTTCCACGACAACAGTTAACAGATGGGGTTCCCAAAAGGAGAAGTTCACAGTAAAAATATTCAAAGAGTGTGCTGATACATGGAGATATACAAACAATTGTCCAACATGTATGCTAGATATCCTGAAAAGAGTAGAGGTTTTTGAATTTCAGATAGTTCGATTTCTAAAATGATGAGATAGATGAGGCCATAGAAAATTATGATGATATAGCCATGGAATTAAAAATAGTTGGGCAGAGGATTTAGTCGGATCTTGATCTAGTTTCAAGAGAAGGAAAAATTCCACCCAGAGGGGGAGTGTCATTTAACTCCATTAAAATCCCTAAGCTAGAAAAGATTGAAATGACCAATAAAATATGTTGAAAAAAAGTATTTGTTCCGAGGAATGGATTAAGAATTCAATATGTTCCCGAAGGTCTAAACAAATCCTTTATTTGACTTGTCCTTGGGACAATTATGAATCATCACAAGCATGGTATTTATGGTGACTAAATGAGGCTATTTATTCATTGGGTTGAATACAAGGCCATAGATGTCCCTCATTTATTGGCTAAAAAATTACATTATGCCCTAAGAGAAAGTAAAATTAATAAGGACAAGTTTAATTTCCTGGGAACATTGTAGAAAATTATTAATTTGTATCGACCTAGTGTTCAAACAAGTTCTCCTAAAACTTACATTAGTAAATCAAAAAAGAAAACCATTAAGGAAGAACCTGAACAAACTCCATTTGAAAGCGTGGAAAATTTTGGTAATACATTTTTCCATGCTAAAGATATCAATGCTAGTGATGTAGCAGACTTACATGTATGTATGGATGAAGATGAGGAGCAAGAAGGTATGGACAGTTATATGGAAACATGCAATGATAATTTTTCTAGAATAGACATAATTATTTCTAAAGAGTTGGCACTTCAGTATAATTTTTCGTATTATGGGTGATTCAACATCTACATATTTGAGTTTAAAAGTGCATAGTTCAACATACAGTTTTGATAACAAAATTGTTTTCTCAATATATAATAGAATGCTCCATTACAAACAAGTTGCTATGGAGGATTATTCCTCTATATATAGCTGGAAGGAAAAGTACAAACTAAAGGGGGAGGATATGTTAGAATGCATGAAGGAAATTGCAGCATTGCAATCAACAATTGTGCAACTAACATAACAATCAAAGAAAGACATCAACAACAAGGATAAAATTATTGATGATTGGGTAGTGAGGTATACATAATTAGAGGGGAATGTCTCAGGGAGTTAGATGTACTAAGTGCGAATTTACATGAAATTAAGACTAGATCTGGAAAAAAAATTAGTAAACTTGAAGAGGAGTTGAGAACAAGATCAGTGGTTCTTGATATACCTCCATTGGCATATGCAGTTACTTCTGAGGCTGAATTAGTTAATAAATTAAATGAGATAGATAAATTTATTGAAAATTTAAAGGCTGAATTTGCAAATAAATATCAAGAGGTCTAAGATAAACATTAATCATAAGTTAAAGAGTACAAAAAAAAACTAAGTTGAACAAAACCCGCAATAGGAAATATAGTAAGTTGAAAGAGAGATATCTTGAAATTATACAAGCATAACTCAAGATTAAATAGCTTGAAAATGAAAAAGACCGACATAGTAAAGAAGGTGGTACTGAGGGTGAGGATATTGGTAAGGGTAAGGGTAAAGGTAAAATTTTGGGTGCATGACTAGAACAAATCGGTAAGGGTAGGGGTAAAGGTAAAGGTCAGGGTACATGAGTAGAATAAATTCTTTCAATGCACTTAGAGAAATACCTAAAAGCATGAGAGAATATTATACATGACATTATTGTGTCCATGAATGTTGTGGGTGATATGTTTTCCTCACCACCAACTATTAAATATTTAAAGCAGAAGGTAGCTGAAAGAGATATAATAATTGCAGAGATAAATGAGGAATCATGAAAGGTCTAAAAGCACAACATTTGGGATGTGACATGGAGATACAAAAATTGAAATCCCATATTCTTTAGTTGCAGCAACAATTACATAGGCCTATACATGAGGCAATACTAGTTTTGTCTACTATAAATGAGGACAAATTGAGGGAGCACCAACTTGAGGATAAAGTACAACAATTCAATAGTGAATTGGTTGTAGCTACGTCTAGAATGAACTCTACAAATAAAGATCTTGAAAGAGTGGAGAAAGAGAACTCAGAGAAATATAACAATAATTTTCAATTGGTCAAGTAGCTAATGTAAGATAAAGCCAACTTGAAAGGAATATATGCTAGGAAAGTTCATGGACTTTGAAAAAAATTAAACGATCAGATATTTGTTGTAGCACTGGAACAATTACAGGAATCTACAAAAGGAAAGAGAGACTACCAAATATTATTATTCTCAAGAAGAGAGCTTGTAGAATCCTCCCAAACATCCTAGAGTTACAGAATATATATTTTTAGGTATTGTATCTATGTAGATACATTTCAAGATGTAATGCATATCATTATTTTGTATTAACATGCTTTATACATCGGTATATTTTCTGGTAAAGTGCATTATTCAATAAATTTCTAGTCATTTTTTAGGACTTACTTTTATGTCTCCTTCATGGATTCTTTATTTGGTTGTGGTCTCACTGAGATATAGTTACTCTTTTATTTTTGGACAATTTAATGTAATTTTACAAGCTGATAGCCTGATGAACCGAGAAATTGGTGCTATGAAATGTACTATTTTTATACTTGAAATACAAAGTAAGTCTTTTTTCCATAATAGAACAAATTTACAATATGCTTAGTTCATCATAAGGACAAATTTATGATAGTAGAACATATTTACAATACCGTGACAATATTTGCAGAAGAAAATATAGAGAGCAAAGAGAAAACAACAATTGGGGGGAAATCAAGTGAGAATCAATGTCCTTTCTCAACATTAAAATAATATAATTTAAATTAGAATATATATTACATTTCTTCAATTAAAATATACTTGCAATTTATTATAACTTTACATATAAAAAATTTATAAATGTGTTCCATACTCTATGTTTCCTACATATGCACAGTGACTTTCACAGTGAAAGCTGAAGCAAAACTTGGGATGTTGTAAGAAACATGAAGCATAATTATATAAGGATCAAAGTAAAAATATATCATTGAAAAAGTGTGTAAAATCATTAAATAAATAGTATACAACTTGAATCAATCAAATTCACCAATAAATGAAGCATGGGCATGCATTTGAGTGAAGTCAGGCAATTTTGGCATGCTTCATAGAAATGTACATCCAACCTTCATTACAAGGCCAAATTGAATGATTCAAATTTGAGAGTATTTTTTTAATAATTAATAACATTAATACAAGTATGTTTTTCTAATTTTTCACATATAAATTTATGTTGTGCAAGAATACTCCATTTGAATTGATTTCAAAGGGTAAAAGTCAGGGTTTTGTGCCTCAAATAAATATAAACCAGGACCTGTAGTTAATTTACAGTGCAATAATGATCATTCCAAATTAAATATGAAAACATTTTCTACAACATCTCATATTCATTTTCCTAAAAGAAAATGTTATACATTGAAATCCAATTCTGTTGGAATAACAATTCATCATATCTGTCAATGATCACAGTCCGAACAAATATGCACTACCTTACCAAATCAAGTACACTCCTGGTAATTAAATTCAAAATGAGAGAATGTTATAGAAATACCTAACCTATATAACCTTGCATCAGGTCTGACAAATATCCTAATAACTATGTTTCCCCACTTTACACAACTTTCACAAAATACAAGCTGAAGCAAAACTTCAAATGTTGTATGAAAAATGAATATGTCGATACCATTAATCTTATTCCTCATCCATCTCATCATCTAAATCATTTGGGTCATAATTGATGTTGAAAGGATTGACCATATCAACATCATCATCAATGTTGTCAGTTCCAATCATATCATTGTATATATAGGAATATTGTCTCCTATATTTGGTTCTACTCCTTTATCAAGTTCTTCATCTGACACATCATCGATATCATCTTCATCCAAATCATTATCTCCAACATATCCTTGAACTTATTTGACATCTTTATCTAACACATGAACCGATTGCTCCTCTACATCATCTTCTTCTTCAGTATCCTCTTCTTGTGATACATTATACTTTATTGACCTCACTCTTGGATCATATCTAACAACATATTGTAATGTCCCTTCTAGGAATTTTTGGATAAATGCACAAATTGGGAAAATTCGGGCTTAACTAGTTATGACTCTAGAGGGTTCCAACTTTCACCAAATGGTCCCAGATTTGAAAGCAAATGGTATGGTGAGTATTAAAACAGAACAAGGTGGTTTATGGAAACTTTTTATCTGACTTTATACCTCTTTAACTTCATTTTGGGTTAATGACAAAAAGGGCAATATTACTAGGAAATTGTGATGAAATCCCCCCTAGGGTATATTTAAAAAGGGATTCCCAAATCATGTAAGAACCTCCAAAATTTAGAAGGAGAGTATGGGGAATGATATAATACCTAATGGAATATCATTACACATGGTTACTATTTCTGAAAACTGGTTATAGAGTTCCACATTCATTTGATAACTTTCATTGATATTGCTTATGGGGAAATTGCATAACTAGCTCGATTTTGACATATGAAAGGTAGAGTTAAAGGTTCAGATCAGGATGTGACATATAGAAACCATATAAAAAATACAAATTTCCTCCCCAAATTTATTAGACACCAGATAAATACCTTCATACAAGTTTGGTATACAACTCAATCAGTATGGGAGTCAAATACATGAAAGCTAGTGATTTAATAGCATGAAGTTAAAAGAGTTTCAAATATGGATTTATGGATTTCAACCCACAGAGAATAGAGACATGAAATTACATAGTAAAAAATCATATATTTCTGTAACGACATCATAAAAATCATATAAAATCCATCATACAAATCTGATATAAAACTACTTCAAGATTGAAGCCAAAATCCATGAAAACTAGTGATACAATGGCATGAGAATGCAAGCTTTTCACATAGGAGTTTCTTGGATTTCGATCTGCCTAGAATATTGGTATGAAATTAAAGAGAATTACATAATATATGGCTTCCAAAAAATCATCAAACTCATAGAAATTTCCTCATACAAATCTGATATAAAGCTACTTCAATATTGAAGCCAAATCCATGAAAACTAGTTATTCAAGAGCATGGGAATGCAAGCCTTTCATACATGTATTTCTGATATTTCGAATTACAGAGGATATGGACACATGATTAAAAATCCATACATCATATTTCATAGCTTGGGAACCAAATATACCTAGCAAAGCACAAGCGCCACTCCAACTAGTGAGCCCTCAACATGAGAGTGTGGGGGAATTGAGAAGAAGGAATGATAGTATAGGGATATAGATGAGAATTAGACTATATGGACCTTAAAAATACAACAAAAAATCCTTCATTAAGCTCAAATTATAGTTCTGAATTGCCTCTCCATCAACCAACTTGGAAAGTAATCCAACTTCCTCGAAATTGGTTCAAAAGCAGGGAGAGTGAACACTCACCTTGCAATGGACAAGCAAAATCTCTCCAAAATGCCAAAGGCCAATTAAAAAATTATCAAAATATATTCTCCTTCCTCATGAAATCATTTTATTAACTTCATGAGGAATCCTAAGTTCGAATTTCCCTCCATGGGATTCCTCCAACTCATCTTAGTGGTTTAGTATCTCTAATGACACTTGTCTTCCTCTTTATGCTCCAATTTTTTCCCCAATTCAAATGAATGCCTATAACTCCCAAATTCAACCTCTTGGTGGATATTTTTATCCCTTTCATGTCATATTTGTCATATGTATGCAATAAGGTATGATTTTTTCATACTTGTGATAGAATCTTTCATCATTTTTTGTCATAGAGTGGACGTAATCTCCTTCCATGTGGCACCCCTTGTCTTCTAGTCTCTTCCTCTTCCATGGGAGTTACTCTCCTTTGCCTATTCGAATTACTTGGATAATTATATGATATTTGACACCACATCACCCTCCAATAATGTTTTTTTTTTACAGAAATGGCTATATTTTATAAAACAGTGGTGTAACCACTAAAACAACACCACAAAAAGCATAGTTGCCCTTCAGGAGCAGCAATCAGAGTTCAAACAAACACAATCCTTATATATTTTGGATTTCTACCTCTACATCCCAAGTATTTCATCATAGAAAGACAAAAATATCCTAAATACAAGCTATTAACAACCAAATTGAATAAAAAAACCGAAATAGACTTCCTAAAAGATTGAGAGTAATTTAGTTTTCTCGCCATGGCGTGAAGAAGAACCTGAGGACGTTGTTGCTTCCAATTTTCTAGCATCCCTGTCAGAGCATTTTTGGTTTGAGAAATTGACTGGGTGAATTCCTTCCTCATCTGAGCCATGTCCCTGTCAATTGTTTCCAACCGACAGCCTCCCTCTGTATCAATCCTGCTCAAATAACAGTTCATATTCTTTATGTTCGTTTTAATCTCCCTAATGTCAGTTTCAATGAACTGAGCTGGTGCAGAGGACGTCATGGACTCTGAGGATGTGTCCATATTAAATATAACATCCTCAATTCTAGAAAATCCAATAAATTCCTTACTAATGTAGATGAGCCAGAGCTGAAAACCACGACCATTGAAACTTCCTTGCTTTATAAACTTACCACCCTTCTCGCTCAAGGTTTCCATGATTTTTGAATGATCTGGCTCATATTTCAGACAGAGGATATGGGACATGATACCAACAGTGAGATGGAATTGTCCTTGAATAGCCATACTCATGTTAAAACAAGGCTCTGCTTTGCATGTGCAATCCCACGCACCCACCACAACCAAAATATCTTGCCACAAGTTGAGTAACTCGAAACTAGATGCCAGGCAGGAGGGACATGAGCGCCAAGGGCCAAGGACCCGAGTCCTATGGGGGGTTGGCAAAAATTTCTAGCCCCATTCTTCACCATGACTCCAATGTCAAGGGAGGTGGCTATATTCGCGACGAGATCCTCTTTTCCATTGACATTCCTTAGGACGTGGAAGAACTCGATTTTACAGAAAATTTTTACTAGATTTTGAATTTTATCACCCTCCAATAATGTTACAGTACTCACATGTTCGAATTTGGATGAAGATCATGCCAAGTCTGTGGGGAATATAGTCATCCAAAGGCTCCACAAGCTTCCAAGTGTCTTCATGAACCCATGCCACCTTATTTTCTTAGAATTTATCATTTATGTGACCCATTNGCCCCTTATTACAAAATATATGTCTCCATGTCAACCTAGGGAACTAGTAGGTTGGTGGAACATTTTTTGTAATTAGTCTTATTTGGAAATTATTTTATTGGGAACATGACACATATGACCAAACCCCTATACCAATAAACTTTGCGTAAAATACTTATTCACGTTGTATAGGAAGAATGTAGGGTTAGGATTAATCAATCCTCCCTTTACCCACATAATATTTTTGTCTATTTTTCCTAGCTTAGGAGGTCTTTTTCACTTTACTAGAGTAAGGGGGGACATGCCCAAGAGTCATATACACTTTTGAGTTTTGGTTCCAACATGAGTTTTGGTGCCATAGGTTCCATTGGTGCCAATCCCTATATTTTAGGAATCCTCTCTGAGTGCCACCAATAGTCACCTTTAGTTGTCTATGGTAGGTAGTCATCCATGATCAGTTATGCTCTGATTCCCACTAGTTAGTTCACTTCCATCCACCCTAGCTCTATTTTGCATGATTTAAGGGAGTCTGGCAACTTTTGTTCACCTACCTCATTAGTTAACTAATTGTGAACTAAATTAATTATCTGGAGTTAAACAATGAGCTCCAACTATGGATTTTCCACACTAAGTTAGCACATCAGTTAGTTTGAGTTGGTAGATTCGAATCCTATATTTAGCATTCAAATTCTCCTATATGTACAACTAGTGTATTCCATATTATTTATTGATTCATGAATATAATCATATTGTTCCAATTTTGTATCCCTGTGTGTGCAATTTTGTCTGATTAATTGAACAATATATTGCTAAATTCCTCTCTCTCTTCTGGAACCTCCTCTTATTTGAATTCATTCAAGCTAATGATAATATGCTTCACATAATTTAACATGTAGATCTTTGATCTTGACTCAACATTCCTTGTATTAACCATGATAAATTTTTTAGCATGCCCAATAACAGTTCTATCAAGATCACGTTCATTCACTTGTAGCCTGTACCATTTGACATTGAATAGAACTACTTTGAAGGATTCAAAGCCACACTCAAATATACCTTCCAAATAGCCAAAGTATTGATTTTTAGAGACTTCTGAGCATCTGTCTCTTCTTTGAGAAACATTATTAACCTCAAATACTGCAGTTATCTCACTATCATAATTTTTCCTCTTTTCATCCAACTTTTTGATGCAAAATTCGTGGTCATTGCACCACATAGCCTTGTGTTGTTTTACCTACGATATTCCAAAAACATAAAAAAATGCATTTCCAATCAATAACCATATTTATACTTGGAAACTATGCAATTTAAGAAAAAAAAAGCACACCATATATAGCAATATAATATTAAAAAAAACTAAATAGTATGGGTGAACATGCTTTCCTGTTTATCTTTTAAACCATGTTCTAAATCAATTTCCTCCCATGTAAGATTGGCATCTCCTTCATGTTCAACTTATTTTACCAATGTAGAAACACCTTCCCATGTCAACCTACCATTTTATACATTCTTTAATCCATACATTTATCTAATCAACATTGTTTGTAATGTATAAATGTATTGCATCCCAATTTGAAGAAGTTTTATAAAAATAAAACAATTTACATATAATTAGTTACCATGGTATACCTTCATATTAATAATGGATTATGTAAGAAGACTAAAATTTAAATAAGTATGATATACATAAAAACAAAAATACAAATGTATTATAAATCTCCAACTTCTACTTACATCTCAGTTTCCTCATTCTACCTTTCCCTAGTAGGTTCTCCCCTTCAAATTTGTTGATGGAGTTGACATCCCAAATGTGATCCACGTTAATATATGCAACTATTTTAGGAAGATAAAGAGTAATATAAACCATGGTTTGATATACCATATGTCCCTCTACCATAGAACCCTCAGGACATGCTATTTGTCTAACCAAATCCTTCAATGATTTCAAGTTCCTCTCAACCATCCACATTGACCTTGTGTGTATAGGCCCACACATTTCAATCTCCTCAACTTGGTGTATGAGGTAGTGTTCTCGTGCGTTGAAAAATTTCGGAGGTAGATACTTTTTCATTTCACACATTAGATGAGGAATTTGTATCTTCCAATACTTTATATATTTTTATCGATCTCTTTAGATGACAACCATCTAAAAGCGATTTAAGCAAATCACAAGTTTCAACAACAAAATAATATATAGTGTGCATTACAAGTAAAACACATGCAGTCAAATATGAGTATGTTTCGAAATGAGTTGAACAAATTACACTTTGCACTGAAATCACCACTTACCTCATGTATTTTCCAAGATCATATATAATTGATTTGACATTGTTATCAAACTCGTTCGGGAGAGAAAGAGGTAGAACATACTGTAACAGAAAAATGCATCATTAGGTATTCCCAAAGTAGAAAAAATAACACTAACAACATGTTTCACCAATATACAAATATACACACCAAAATAATTACCTTAATGAAGGGATTCCAATCATGAGTTTTTATACCACTTAATTCACCTTTCTTTGTTAGGATATTCTTTTTGTCCCAAGAAAATCCATTGAGAAATTTATTTTTTCCAATAACCTCTTTTACATCATTTATTTTCTCCTCTGTCAATAACCATGGAAGGGTGCTTATATTTCGGTATCCATTTCTATTTGAATGAACCACACTTTGCATTGCATGATTGTATTCCTTAATGTCATTACAAATCTTGACATTTTTTTCTTTGTCACTCCTTCCATCTAACATTCTCCATAACATTTATGTTACATTCTTCCCGATGTGCATTGCATCAAATAAATGAACAATTTCTAGATCCCATAATAGGAGAGTCTACTGAATTGCTCAAGATAACTTTTCATTCCTCATTATTCATGCCTTGATCATGGCCTTCAATATGAAGCATAATTAAAGATATTACAACAATACTTGAAAATTAGTAAAGTGATCAAAATGCAATAAAACTACAAAATATTCCAAACATTTAATGTATATGATAAATAAACGATTTGATCCATACCTTGACAATTTGAGTTATTATATTGCAGCTTCCATAGACGAGGTGTCATTCTTCAAGGTTTTAATATAGTATCTTCTTTCGCATTGAAAATATATTTTTCAGTAGTCCAATACCTATGGTTCTTAGAGAGGAAGTGCCTATACTCATCAAACACTTCCTTTCGTAAACTTTGTGAACAACGATATTTCATCTTAGGACCACAAATTGGACATGCAAATCCACCCTTTGTTTAAATACCTACAAGAGATGGACGAAATTATATATCAATTTTTTGAAGTATGTATAATGAAGGGATTATTTAAAAAACATGCATGATATGAATTTCATAAAATTAAACACTATTAAAGTGCAAAGTAATGCTAGAACACACCACATAAATGTGTTAGCCCCAGGGCATCGTGGATTGTCCATACAAGCACTGCATGGAATTTAAATTCCCTTTTCGGATCATCTAATGGTTTATAGATATCATACATAGTGATGCCGCTCCATAAATCTATTAAATCGTCAATAAGAGGCTAAATATATACATTCATATCTTTAACTCGGTACTTACCTAATTGATTGAACATACAATACATAAATACTACATATATGATTAAATAAATGAAAAATCATACACACACACACACAACCAAATTTAAGATATATTCATGAAACAAAGAAGACAAATGAGATGTTACCGCAATAAAAAGAAATTATCCTAAACAAATACCTGGAACAATAATTGTCAACATTATGTGCTCCCTCTTTATTGAAATCCACGGAGGAATGTTATTATTGATAACAAAAATGGGCCACAACGAGTAAGTAGATATCATATATCCAAATGGATTGACTGCACTTGTTGCCAATGAAATCCTAAGATTATGAGGTCCTTCTTTAAACTTTGGACATGTTTCCTCTATCTTCGAAAATATAGATCCATCTATAGGCATTCGAAGAACACCATCTTTACTTCTATTTTCCACATGGTAATCCATAAAATTTTCTATGTTTCTGCACCTGAACAATTGCTGCAAACGTGGAATAATGGGAATATAACCAAGAACCTTGTAAGGAACCTGTTTATTACTTGATCAATTCGATATCTACTCTTTTTACATTCCATGCATTCTTCTTTTGATGCATGTTAGTTATAATACATAATATGATAATCAGGACATGCATGAATAGCTTGATAATCCATTCCAATATCTTTCATTATGGCATGTAGATATCGGTATGTGCGAGGTAAAACATTCGATGGTGGTAACATAAACTCACCTAACAATCTACAACATTAAAAATCAGTATTGGTTAACGTAAAGAATATTAATTGTACATATTGCATCCAAATTTTACAGATGAACTACCAAAAAAAGAGCAGAAAGAAGACTACCTTTATCATGACGATACATATTACATACCTTAGGATTTGTGCGACACAAGTGTTTGACAAACCATTCATAACCTTTAATTTCACTAGAAGCAACAAAGGAGCGAGAAGATTTGTTTCAAAGCCTTTATAAATACGTTGGCTTTTCTTTTCAAGTACAAGTATATCAAAAACACCATCAATGTTGTCATCAACATCCATTTCAACAATAAATGTCTCCTAGATCAATCTATTTTCCCCATCTTCTTCAACTATGTCATTAGCATCCTCATATTCTTACATAGGATAATTATCAACTTGATATTCAATATTCGCTCCATGTTCCATAACAACGTGTACAACCACTTGTTCCTCCATTGGAAGTGCCCTTGGGGGTCATTCCTTTATAATTACAAACAAACAAGTAATATTAATGTATATAAAAAATATTAAAATGACACAAACGTTTACAAATACGATCAATATAAAGACATATAATAAATAACTCATTACCAAGGGAAGTTATTCATGTTGGCATTACAGAATATTGTTGGCATTGATGTTAACACGAAGACACTGATGGATGTCAACATGAAGACATTGGAAAAGGTTGTACAAGTTTATTGGAAGTTGTTGGCATTAAGAAAAGATCGTCAAGAGCATGGGAAAGAAGAGTTTATGTACCTAGAAGACAAGACCTATAGTGATGACATTAATGGTGGGGACATATTGACTGCACATGAAATTTATGATGTTTGGTTAACAAGGATGGAGGTATAAAAAGATCAATTTAGCGGACCTAAGGCTACCTAAGGAATATTTAGTTGAGTAAAAATTTAGTACATGGGTGTGTGTTATGGTCTAAGGAATACATGTCTCAAGTTATATCCCAATTCAATCAAACCTGTGCATTTAGTGTGCACTTTAGTGGCCTAGGTGTGCATTACATGTAAGTCATTGTTTAAAGGCAGAATTTGACCATTTGAGGAAATTGACGTGCATTTTATTGACCACATCGGGAATTTGGAATTCGAATAACATTCCTTGAGTAAAAACAAGTCTAATGAGATAAACTAGATCTCTTGTCTTGCATTCTTAATCTATTTGCGGGAACAATTGTGAGACATATTGCTACTAGCCCTACAAACACAGAATTAGACCATTCTATAACTTTGGTTGTCGTTTTTCTAAAATTGGCATGCATTTTGAGTTAAGGAAAGGTTGAAATATAATGAATTAATATATATCAATATTGTTGGAACCATTGGAATGACTCCATTTGCATGGGGCATGCATTTTGTGAAGACGGTGAAGAAAAATAGTATTTGTGCCTTCAACATTCTAAGGACGAACAATCAACCTTATGAAGCAAACTGAAGGGGAAAAAATGGATAATGAATCATTCATTGTATTGAACTAAATGGAACAAAATAAAGACCTCATGTAACCAAAAAAGAGACCTATTCCAAAGGATGGACATATTATATTAGGTTGATCCTAAAACAGACCTAATGAACAATTGTGTGCAAAATACAATTAGGTCGGACCTAATTGAGTAATACGACATATAAACAATAGACACAAACATTCATTTTGAAGTGTCCTTGTTCTTGAATGAAGGAGTGTCTTAGGTGCGAGGTTGTTGGAATAACAATTCTAGAAGGACTAAAATGTCATAAAATACTTGGAGTATTGAACAACACTGATCAATGGTGATCAGTAGGTTCCGAAGAGAATAAGTACACTTTGGTACTTGTGGAAGAGGTTTGACATCTCCTAGGTTATAGTCTTGAATAAATCTTGTTTGATATTTTTTGTAGCAGAATTCATGATGGGAGACATGAATTTAGTAGATGTACTTGAGCCTGTATGACAAAGAGGATGAATGTGAGGAATAACCAGAAGTATTTCAAGGTTTGAAATCTTTCATGCATGAACAATTTGTGAAGGAATGCTTGGTACAAATGGGTTCAACCTTGTTTGAAGTGTCCTACTGGTAATGAAACATTTTGAAAGGCTTGAATACTATTAAAGACCAAGATAAATTTGCAGAGCCGAAGACAAATTTTGTACTATTAAGAAATTAGTTTGAGATTACAGTCTTGTAACTCTCAGTTGGAAAAATCTATTGAAGATTGGGTTACATCTTGACGTAGAAAATTGTTATGTTGAGGGCCATTAAAATACAATCTCAGTGATGCAAAGAAATAAATTCAAGAAAGAACTTGTCACTTCTGCTAAAAGTTAAGAAGAAGAAGATTGTGAGTTGGTACACTTCTCCTTTGACAAACTGGATCATGTCTGCAAGTTGGGACTTGCATTTGAGGATTCATTTCCTCACATATTAGTTGGAGCTGAGAACTACAAGTTGGGTCTTGCACTTAAGATTTGGACCTCTCATCATTCAGTTGGAGCTGAATAAACTTGAATATTGTTGTAATCTCTTGGAATGTGTATTTTGGGAAGCGCTAATGTAACATATTGAACATTCTCTTGTACTCTCTTGTTGTTGGTGTTTACTTATATTGATAAGTTATGATTAGAGGTTAAGGAGTTAATATTTAAGGGGCAATTAAGGGTCATGGATATGAGTGCTTAGTTGTATAGGGGTTTATATCAGGTCAAGGAATAATGGATTAGGGATTAGAGGTTAAAGGGTAATGAAGGGTCAAGAGCTAAGGGTACTTAATGGTTTAGGGGTTTATAAGGGATCAACGGATAAGGGATTAGGGTTTAATAATTTATTGGTTATCCAAGGGTTAGGGGAACATAGGAGTTGGTATTGTATATGGAGCATCTAGTTGAGGTGAGAGGGAGAATCAAAGACAACAAATAAATGATGAAGCTTGTGCAATTTATCAAGATGTTTATGAATAAATTTAAAAAATATCGGAAAACTGTTAATTTTCTTTGCATGTTGAAAGAGAGAGACTTTATGAGATATATATTCACAACCAGTAAAATTGGCCTATTCTTATTTCTCCTCCATTGTTATGCCATATTCTTTCTTGATTTTACTTGGAGACCATGAGTTTTAAGTGAATGGGAATTTTCCACCTATTTGGAGACCACGGTTTAATTTATAAGGGGTTAAGAGTTGATGGATTAGGGGTTAATGTGTTAATGGTCAAAGGGAAAGGGGTTAGATGTTAAGGGGTAATTAAGGTTCAATGGCTAAGGGTACTTAATGGTTTGGGGATTTATAAAGGGTCAAGGGATAAGGGAATAGGGGTTAACATGTTATTGGTCATCCAAGGGTTAGGGATACTTAGAAGTTGGAATTTTATATCGAGAGAACAACTTAGGCGAGATGTAGAAATAGAGACAACCAATCAATGATGAAGCTTGTCCAAATTATCAAGGTGTTTATGAATATGTTGAAAAAGTAAAAAAAAATGTTTCTTTTATTGAAATGTATAAAGAGAGACACTTATGAGATATATAGTCACAACCAACAAAAGCAACCGATTCTTATTCCACATTAATCACTATGTCATATTATTTCATGAGTTCACTTGTTGACCATGAATTTTAAGTCGATGGAAACTTTACCACAACTTGGAGACCGCAATTTAATTTAGGGGTTGAGAGCTTATATATCCCTTTGATCCCTATCCCTTAACCCACCCTTAACATATATACCATTAACCTATAACCATTTATTCCTTAATCCCTAACCAATTAGACCCTATCCCACTAATCCTTAACACCTAAACCCCATCCCCCCTAATCCATTAAACCCCTAGATCATAGTGGGGATGGATGGCATTCGTGCCAAAATAAAAAGTGTGCTAAGCCTAGGAAACCCATTTTAGGTGGAGTCTTGCCATATATTAAGTGCAAGAAATAAACATGAATTGGTAAGGAAACTTTCCTGGATGGGGGGGGGATTATGATAATAAAAATGGTGGGAAAACATATAAACAAATCATTTGCACAACAAATGTTTGTACCTATATCATAAGGTATTGAGTATACCTAAGGATAACCCCCAACTTGCATTTAAGGAAACATGGATCCTAATTTATTATTCTACACACATAAAACAAATTGCACAGCATGGCAGTGCTAAAAAAACCAAATCCAGTGGTATAAATAATGAGATAAATACACCTCACATGCCCTTATATGGGCCAAAATGTGGATTTTTAATTTTCAAATTCAATTTTGGAGTAAGATGATAATGTCTAAACATTCATTTTATTATTCTAATATTTTCAACTTTCCTTTTTAGATTTCATCTCCATTACGTTATTCCACACTATTTGATCATTCCTTTCATCCATCAAGTTTTCAATTTTTGGGGGATTTTCAACTTGAAAAGACCCCTATATCAGGTTCCACAATGCAACTTCATAACTATTGAAATAATACCCATACAATCCTATGTGGATAAGGTTTGTATAGTCATGCACCTATGTATTTTTTGATACTAGGGACCATATAGTTATAAGAACATGGGGATTCTAATATGTAAGGTAGATAATATGGAACTAGAGCGAGTGAGTGCATGATACCCTAAAGAAACTTACCTAAAGGGATTTTTTTTCATATGGTATAATGTCCCAACTCCCCATGTGGTATAATGAAGGTAATTTAAATTCCATTGATGTGATTGAGCCTACAACTCATAGACAAGATAATCTAAATGTGGAATTTGAATGGGTACTTTTAGGTCTTGCACAAGATATGTACAAGGTATGTATTTTTTGAGTAGATTACTTTATTATGGACAAGAAATAAAATCAAAGTATACTCTACAAGGAATAATGACACTAACCAAATTAATGGAGTACCAGTAAAAGGAAAGAGAAAACAAGAAATAGGGATGTGTCTCAATAGATAGAATAGAGATATTTTCCCCTAATGCATAGCCCACATGATTTTGTATATCAAATTTTGTTTTTCAACATTCGGTGTCAAGAAATATGCACATATTAATGATGGGGCATCGATTGTATCAGAAATCCTTTGATTAGGAATCAACATTGATGATGATGGTGTACATCTACATGAGGGCATGTAGGAAGGGGTTAGGTTGGGGGGGTTCATTTTGGAGCCTCATATGCTCCTTAATTTTTAAGTGGTTCCCATATATCTAGTCACATAGTGTAGTCATAATAGGGGCACATGAGATCCCTACATGACTTACTAGAAAGAGATGATCACATTAGTTAGGAAGTAGAAAGATTGGTCTAGAGTTTAATAATGGATTATTTGTTGTTTCAAAGTAATAAATAATTATGATCTAGGAGTTCCCATATTAGCGTATGGAATTCAATGAACTACCTTTGAGGATATGTGGATTCACATGTTGACATCTCAATCAAGTAGAGGCCATTAATGAGGAAAGTGGAACAATCAATTGATATTGTGCATGAACTAGTGTGAATGGGTCCCTAGTAGTATCCTTGCAAGTTTGGGGAATGGGGAGGGGATTCTTCACTAATCCTAAAAAATATTATTATTTTCATGCGTGTATCCCCCTACTATATCCTTTTAAGGAAAAAATAATACGCTATTTTTCTTCTATATTTAAAATATAAAGATTTACAAAAACAATAACCAAATATAAAGATATATAATGAATAAATTAACATGGGATGATATTCATTCCCTCCTTCAGATTGTCCATGCTATGTACAATGTTTTTTAGTCACTTTTATTAAAAGCCTCCTCCTATTATATCTATTGTATCTATTACAAGGACAATAACATTTTCCATCAATATCCCTTCCATCCAATGCAACTTCCACACCTAGATGCCCACCTAGAGGAATGTTATCTAACATTCTCCTTTACCAAACTTGCAGTGATATTGAGTATCTTCAAAAATTAACATGTAGTATAACTATTTGTAATGCACTTAACAAAATAAAATATGTTTGTATAGCAACAACGTTGAACACCATTAATATTTCGTACGCCATTAATCTAATGCCATTATTATTTCACCTGCAAGTACGTATGATATGCGACGTGGTCTCAGTTTGTCTAATTTTTGACATATATCAATTATTTGATGAAATGACATGGGTGTCAAATCAATTTCTAGCCTTAAAATATGTCAACAAATACTTGGAAGCTTATTTACATTGTTTTTCTTGAAAACAATAAGCCCAATGGATTCAATGGTTACCATTGGATGAATGGTGGTACAATACTACCTATCGTGGCACTACTAAAATGACCCATTTGAGATAATATATGGAAAAATACCCCTTTTATTGATCCCACCCTTTCCAAGCCTCTCTAAGGTATATGAGGTGGAAGACACCCTCGTAGCTTGTGCTAACATTTTTCATACCCTCAAAGATAAATTGGCGTTGGCTCAAAATCACATCAAACAATAGGTTGATCAACATTTATGTAAACACCATTTTGATGAATGGGATTAGGTGTTCTTGTATCTCCAACCCTATAATTAGACCTCATTGAAGGAGAAAAGACACTATAAGTTATCTTCTAAGTTTTATGGATCCTATATTATCCCCAAATGTATAGTTCTAGTGGATTACAAATTGGATCTGGCTAGCCATTCTAAGCTCCACTTAGTATTTCATGTGTGTTCTTTAAACAAAGTGCTTGGGTTTAAGTCAAATATTCAAAATAACATTTCAAAATTGGACAAGGAGTGTTCCACTTGGTTGCAGCCCGAGGTCATTTGGGAAAACAAGAGCATTGTCTTAGCTAGTGTGCTAGCTACAAACTTTTAATCCAATGGAAGGATACACAAGTTAAATATGATACACAGCAACTAGCATAACTTCTCCACCAATTTCCTCATCTCCATCATTGAGGATAAGGTTGCTTTGCAATGGGAAGGGAAATATAGGGTCCTTCCCTAACTCCCCTAGATAATGGAATAGCCTTGTTACTTATATTGCAAGAGGCATATTTATTAAATAAGGTTTCACATGGTAGTAGAGTGTGAAATCAATCAATGTAAGTGGCCTAATTAAAGAAGGTCCACTATTTAGTGGTTGAGGCCTCATTATTGGAGGTCAAATAAGTGAATAGGTTTTTGGTTAATTAGAAAATATATATAGTAGTATAATTTGTGTAATTAGTTTTCAAGTGAATATTATTGTATATGGATCTCTACTCATGTTAGAGGTTTCCTCCTTGAAAAGGTAAGTTAACATTGCATCCAATTCTAAATATCAACAAAGGTTTTCTTACTGTTGTTATTTCCCAATTCTAGTTTTGTTTATTTTCTTTCCATAGTTGTTTTCCTATATGTCTTTCTCTGTTTCTTTCCGCAACTAATTTCATTAATTTTTCTTTAAATATTATGTTTCAACTAACAAGGAGCATCGTGCTTAGTCTATATTTTGCCTTATTTTTTCAAATTCATTGAAACTGGGGTTATATTAGTTTTTAATATCAAAAAAAGTTTTCTTACTATTCTTATTTTCCAATTATTGTTCCAGGTATTTTCTTTCTAAAGCTATATTTTCATTTGCATTGCTCTATTTATTTCTTTCTGCAACTATATTATGTCTATTTTTCTCCGAATATTATGTTTCAACTAACAAGGAACACCCCACTTAGTGTAGATTTTACATTATTAATTCAAATTTGATGAAATTATACATGTGTGCACGTGTGTGTGCACGCACGCGCGTGAGTATGTGTGTGTGTGTGTGTGTGTGTCCCAAGATTGCTCCAAATTTTAGTTAAGTCCACTTGAAACTTAGAGGGGTTGGTATACAAATGTTAAGTCTTGGATAAATCATTGGATAACGGAGGAGGTAACTCTACATAGTATTGTTATCATGTAAAATGGCACTTCTCCATCCGAGTATTGACACCCAATGTGTCGGAACACAAAAGGACAAAATGGATTGAAGTATCCAAAACACTATAAATGGGTATGACCTTTGATGCATCATTACCTTACCAGCTGGATTTATTTTTTGTATGGATATTAGGTTGAATACGTGACTATTTGCATAGCAACCTGCGTATCATATGCGAGTATGTGCATTGCAACTCGCATATATATCATTAGGGCTTGCACCCACAGGTTTCCTTAAAGCAGAGCGTGTATCATACACAAATTTCCAGTATCAATAATCACATATGCCTTAATCCAAAGTTAAAAAATATAAATATGATTAGTCGAGGACAGTTGGGCCCTTAATCATAATTATCCCAACTTCCTCAACCATCTCAACCTTCGTAACCTCTCTCTTTCCTTATGTATAAATAGAGGGTAGGGTTTGAGGCTAATCATATCATGAGTTATAGAGAAAATTTATGTTGGTGGTTTGCCTTTAGATATCTTGGAGCAACAGAACTCAGTGTCCTTGGTGAGAAGAGGAGCACTTGTCTCAGACATTGGGTTGCAATCTCACCACACTTGTTTATCAATAAAGAAAGTTCTTCTTCCAATATTATGCATTTGCACTTTTATCGTGATTTTTGATTATCTTATTGTTTCATTATGAATATGTTATTTTATTAACCATTGATATAATATATAAGATATTGCAGGAAGGGTCTTGTTCTTTGCAGGTGATTGGAGATACCCTGGAAGCTATGGAAGCAACTTGAAGAGAAGTAGAAAATCTAGGATCGACCATCATAAACAAGGTATGTCCAGTTTTCTTCCTATTTCTATTTCAATTTTTTAAATGGCTAATTGTCTGCAAGTTAATCTAGTAATTTGGTAACCCCAGAGGCCCTAGGTTATAAGGGTGTGTTTTCCTTAACAACATAACTGGTGACTCCACTGGGGAGTCCAACTTGTTGTGGGTCCTCTCGTTAGGATTTTCTAACCAGTTTTTTCTCTGTATGATTCTGTTTGTGATTTGTTTTAAATTTATCTTTGATTTCCAGTATTGCATGTTCAGATCATGTCTGTCAATTCTTTTTCTTTTTGAAAATTTTTGGTATCATACGGGGGTTGCTTCAGTGATAGTCACGTATTTAACTTTGTATATGCGGCTTTGTTTGGTGACAGTTGTGTATGGTACACAAGTTTCATTTAGGATAGTCACGTATTCCTATAGGTGTCTGTGAGTCTATAGGGTTCTTGCTTGTCCCTGTTATTATGATTTCTCAGATGCTTGTGAAGGTTCTGTTTTGACATGATACTCTGGTCTTAGGTCTGTACATTTCATAGTTTACTTGATTATTCAAGTCCTTGAGTGTTTTTGTGTTTGATTTTCTTCATTGGTGAATGTGTTAGGTCCTCCTACTCGGCTTTTTTGGGTTTGAGTGCTTGTGTTTTTAGGTCATTGATCAGTACTTTGTAACACTGATATGCTCTGTATTGCTTGTGTGGTCTGATTTAGTCATTCTTTCTGGTTTTGGATCTATTAGTCCTTGACTTGATAGTTCCACCAAGTTTAGTTTTTGTGCCATTTATTCCTGTTTGGGTGAAGTGTGTTACTATAGGGTCTATTTGCATCATTTACTGTTATATGTTTAGATTGTTCAAACTTACTCAATATTTCATTTACTTGCATCATCATTTTTGAATTTTTCGAAAAATAAAAGACAAAACATTTTTACACTTTTTGCAATAGGTTGCATTTAGTTGTTCTTTTCATTATTTTTTCTGAAAAAAAAAAAAATAAAAAAAAATTTAAAGTCTTGTAGTTTCTCTTTTGTTTAAAATTTTCATTAGCTTGCATTACAAAGAAAAAGAAAAGAAAAATTGGCATTGTAGTTACATTTCCTTTGAAAGTTTTTATACATCATTTTTTCCTTCTTTCGGTCGAGTCTATAACATCATATAGTCTCATCCCACTACCTTTGACTAATACAGCCCATTAAAAAGAACGATTAATTAAAATTTTACTAGTAAGTTTCTTTTTTCTAGGATCATACATCAACTAGTTCAGGCTAGGCTTGTGGCCTAGGGAGTTTTTAATTGTCCATAAGCATTTGATTTCAAACGTAGTAGGCCTTTAATTAGGTAAATCCTCTTCTACACAAGACCATCTAGAAATCTCCTCTCACATAAGAGTTAAGCACGAGGCCCCGTGAGAACCTGGTTGAGGAGATAACCCTCTGATTCCTTCTTCCAGTGTGTATCAATACTTTTATGCATTTGGGGATCTTGTCAATACCATCTCTTGGGCCCCCACGCGGTGCCGGTGTTGACATAGTTTCAGGATTTTCTACCCTTCCCGCGCCTAAGGATGAGGCTTGCGACTGTTCCCCTAGACTCTCGGTGTAGTTGTGGTAGCCTTTGGTTTCTTGACAATAGGGATCATACACAGGTGTTATTGGAAGGCTATTTCTGATACACTTTGGACGGAATTGGAAGGTAATCCTGGTAGAAATTTTGGGAGGGAAGTTGGGTGATTACAGTGCTTCTGCCCAGGAACATCTTCACGGGATGCCAAGTAACCATCCATCAGTATTCACTAGTTGGACCTGGGCCTTAATCATCCTAGGCTTTCCTTTGGAAGGTGTACTTTATATATGTTGTGTGTGTGTGACTTTAGGACATTTTTAGTGAATTTTTTTTGTTTGTCTTTGTTTAATTGGCCTTTAGGTGTGTGTGAGTCAAATTTATAACTATGGAGGACAAACCTCTTCATAGGTCAAGAAGGTTGCAAAACCTTCCTCCATCGGTTACAGTGGAGCGTCCACCGCCCCCTCAAAGGTGAAGAGTAGATACTGATGGTTCTTTTGAACCAGTAGGAGTTAGTGAAGTTCTAGGTGAACCGGATCTTCAGATTAACTAGGAAGAAAAAACTACAGTAGAGATTGAATACTTGTAGGATGACAAGTTTGCAAGGAATTTTAACCCACCTCTAACTGACTTAAATGATCTTGTGATCGTCTAGGTTCTTCCCTTTAGTTCACATGTTATTGGTGTTCTTGTGAGAAGATTTATGTATAGCTCTAGAGAGGGTATTTCTACCCCAATTTCAGCCATTTTGGCCAGTGGAGTCCCACCTCTCCTGGTTGGTTCTCTAAGACCAAGTGCATCTACTGCACCTTTGTCACCAAGTAGCCGATTGGTTCAACCACTAGCTCCGTCTAATGTGGTAGATAGGTCTAGTGGGGTAGTCACTGGGATTCCCAGTGCACCTTTTGCTTCCCCCTCTTTCATGCATACTTCTCATAGTGGTCCAAGTGGATCCTCCTCATTTGTCTAGGGTTTCCCGTGGAATGGGGGGCACATTCCCCCATCCACTCCTTATATAGGTCCTACACCTACATATGTGGGCATATAGTTTGGAAATGTGAATGCTTTTGGACAAGGTTTTCAGATACCAGTTTCGGCCCCTTTCACAAGCGCTCCTTTTTCACTTTTTAGTGGAGGGATACCTGCTAATGTCTTTCAGACTCCGGTTTCATTTGGAGTAGCCCAAACCACTTATAGTGCACCACACAAAAGTAATCCACTAGCTTTTGGGTAGAATCCTTTTCAGAGTAGTCCAAATACATCACAACCGACGGCTGGGGGAAACCCTACCTTTTCGTTTGGGAACCAAGGGGAAATTCCTTCTACATCCCAGACTCCTTATTTTAGGCCCCGGTTAGGCCAAAGCTTCCTTTCCTGGAAACTTTAAAATTGCCAAAATTGTTAAAATTGATGAATGATCCTATGCGGGATAGTGCGGCATGGTCACATGTTCCTATTAAGTTACCTTCAGACATTCCTAAGTTTGAAGGCAAATCTGGCGAAGATCCAGGTTCCCATATAACCAATTTTCACCTATGGTGCTTTTCAAACTCACTGAACGATGAATCCATTCAGTTGAGGCTTTTCCAAAGGACCTTGAATCATGTTGTATCAAAATGGTACATTGAAATTCCCTCTGCTACATATGACAGTTTTTTGGATTTATCAATTGTGTTCCTCAATCACTTCCAGCTTCCTGTCCAATATGATGCTGACACAAATTTGTTGTCGACTTTTCGGCAAAAAAAAACCACACATATATTGGATCACATTGAAGAGTGGTGAAGATGGAAGAGGCTTATCAAAGCCACCATACCTCCTGAGTTCTTATTAGAGTGGTTCTTAAAATATTTACTGCCTTATATATCTAAGGACGTATCCACTTTGGGGGTGACCACAGAAGAATAGGCTATCCTCAAGGCCCAGCAGTTAGATTTGATTTATGCTCAGTCTAGGATCTTGTATGAAATCATACCTAAGGCACCGAGGTCTACTATTAATGTAGAGAAACCCAATCCTAGACCCCATGTCGATGGTGTGGTTGTTTCAGTTAATTCTCCCACTGTAGAGTCATTGGCTAAGAAACTCCATGAGTTGTCATTGAAGCAATTTGCAGCGAAGGAAGCAAAGGCTACCACCCTCTCATCTCAAACTGAAACTATTTTTTTACAGTCTTCTTAGAAGGGAAATCAGCAACCCAGTGGGAAAAAGAAGAAAGGGAAGAAGGGTGAGGGTAATCAAAACAAGCAAGAACCCGTGAACAATGATGATGGGGGTAAAAAAGATAAGAAGAAGGTCAAGTTTCCTTGCAAGTTGTGCTAGGGAGACCACCTGACTCATCAATTCCCTCTTATGGATCAAGCTCAAAATTGCTTAAAAACTAACAACTAGTTGTCCTGAAGGATTCATTTCCCTAAGGACAGAATGCAGCTTTTGTTTCTAATGTAAACGGGGGCACTTCCAGTTCTCCTCCCGATCAAAACTATATCAACATGGTACAATCTAACACCTTACTGCAGACAAGAAACAAGAATTATGAATTGGAGGCTTTAGAGAAGGGTAAGTCTACTGGTAAAATTTCTAACCCTCTCACTATTAAGAAATTGCTTATCCGGTGCCTAAGATACCGAAAGGTGTCTTTAAAAAAGCATTTCACAATCCTAACTATAGGGCTTCTTCTAATTAATCAGTAGTTGAATATTTGGCTCAAAATCCATATGCAATGTCGGATTTGGAAGTGTTACAGAGTTGTCCTTCTCAGTGGGATGCCCTCTTAGCCTGCTTTAGGCAGCATGGATTCATCTAGCCTGCTGACGAAGTTCAATTTGTCAGATGTTAAGATTCGCCTGATGTATCATGTGGATTTGTCAATTGATGTTGTCCATGGAGGAAAAACCATTGGATGTACAGTTGTTGACAAAGGTTCTTCCACGTGTGTAATGCCAATGTCTTGATGGAAGGATTTAGGTTCCCCATAGCTAGTTCCATCAAACACTTTACTTATTTCTTTCGACAAAAGCTCTTTCTGTCTGCATGGTATCCTACCATATTTTGAGATTAAGTTGGTAGGGAAAGAAGTGGTTGTTGAAGTAGAAGTGATTGATGCTCCTTTAGATTATAACTTGCTTTTAGGGAGAATTTGGAATTACGCCATCTATGCGATTTCCTCAGTCATTCTTCGAGTGGTGATATTTCCACACAAATGGAAGTTGGTTACTATTGACCAACTCAGTTTCACTCGGAAGGGTCATTTGGAGACTAATGAGTACACTGTACCATTGATTTATCAGACTAAACCGGCTAATGAGAGCTTGGGGGTTGGAATGTATTCATCTTTAATGGGCACATTTGATATCCCAGGCCCTATAAACTATCTAGGTTCTACCAGTGTAGGGAAGTCTATCACGACGGTTGTCAATAGAACAGATCCTTGGGTTCTTCCTTCCCATCATGAACCTAAGGTGGCCTTATCTATTGTGTAAGTGGCTTACCAAGCTATTGTTAATACCACTATTGATTCTATCGTGAATCCTTCTACAGTCTCAGAGGAGTCAGAAGAAGCTTATCTTCCCGCCTGGGTAGAGAACTCTTTATATTCAGATGACTCCTTAGACATGGTTTTGCCTTTCGATGAATCCATTTTGGAAGCTATGAGCAGGTGAGATAATATTTGTGAAGATCTGCACCATAGGTCCTACTTTCTTCCAGAACTGAGTAGAATTGAAAATCAGGAGTTCCATGTGAGATTGGAAGAAGATGTTGATTTACCGATTAATCCTTTACCAAAGGAGGGAATATTTTCTAAGGGGAATATGGAAAATATTTCTATTACCATTCCAATTAACATCTTTGCAAACCCTGAGGTCGTTGAAAATGTGCATATCAGTGCAAACTGCTCTTTGGAGGAGATTTCCATATATGCTTCACTGTTCAAGGAATTCCGCGATGTGTTTGCCTGGTCATATGAGGAGATGCCATGCATAAATCCATCTATTGTAGAACACAAAATCCGAACTTTACCCCGATGCTAAACCTGTTCGACAAAATCTTCGACCTGTTAATCTATGGAAAGCGGCAGCCATTAAGGCCGAGGTGGAAAACTTGTTGAAAGCTGGGTTTATTTACCCAATTGCTCTAACATAATGGATATCCAATCCTATTCCACTTGATAAGAAACAAGGGACAATATGCATGTGCACTGATTTTCATGACGTAAATAAAGCGTGTCCTAAGGATAATTACCCCACAGCCTTCATCGATAAGATTATTGATGCTTGTGCAGGTAGAGAAGTATTTTCTTTTATGGATGGCTTTTCCGGATATAATCAAATACAAATCAAGCCGGAAGACCAACATAAAACAAATTTTGTTTGTCCTTGGGGTACTTTCGCGTACAAGAAAATGCCTTTCGGTTTGAAAAATGCTAGAGCTACCTTTCAACGGGCAATGAAATTTGCCTTCCACAACATCAAGAATAATGTCGAGCCATACTTGGATGATCTTCTTGCCCATTCTCGTAAGAGGAGGGACCATCCAGATCACCTTTGCTTGATTTTTGAACGATGTGGACATTATAAAATATGCTTGAATCCCCACAAGTGTGTTTTCTGCATCGAGTCGGGGATACTGCTAGGGTTTATCGTGTCAAATAAAGGAATTTAGGTGGATCCTTTGAAAGTTGAGGCTATTGTAAATCTGCCTCCTCCTTGTTCCATTAGGAAACTTCAGAGCTTGCAATGGAAATCTAACTTTCTTATGTGTTTTATAGTCAATTATGTCAAGATAACTAAGGGTTTCATGCACTTGCTTAAGTAGGACACTCCATTTATATGGGATGAAACTGCATAACTTGCATTTGAGGCATTGAAAAGGCTTTGCTTTAAGCTCCGTTGTTACATCCACCAGATTACTCTAAAGACTTTATATTGTATCCGGTTGCGTTAGAGTCGACCATTGGGGTAGTATTGTTTCAGGAGGACTACAAGCTCCAACATCATGTTGTCTATTATCTCAGTCATGCATTAGCTGGTCCAGAACTCAGATTCTCCCACGTCGAGAAATTAGCATCAATAGTTGTCTATGTTGTTCAGAGGCTGCGTCACTACATTTTACTAAGGACAACCACAGTGGTGGCAGATGTAAATCCTTTTCAATATGTTTTGTCCCGACGCATAATCGGGGGAAAATTCAACAAGTGGATAATCATTCTCTAATAGTTTTACTTGGATTTCCAATCTGCTAAATCTAAAAAGTCCTTTTGTTTTTGCGGAACTTATCTCAAAATTTCCTACGGAAGAAAATGTAGTGGTGAAGGATGAATCATTCCCATATGAGTATATCTTTTTGATTTCCACCTCTGATCCCTAGTACAGAGATATCCTTATATATCTCCAGAATTTGAAGTGTCATGCGTCCTTCTTGAGGGAAGAGAGACATAAATTGCGTGTGAACGCAAAAAACTACATAATCATAGGTGATACTTTGTATCAAAGAGGGGTAGATTCTATTTTGTGTTAGTGCTTCACCCACGAGGAGGATGAGCATGTCTTGAATGATTCCCATAGTGGATTTTGTGGGGGTCATTTATCTGGGTTAGCAATGACCTAGAATATTTTATGTGGCGTTTATTTCTAGCCCGCGATCTTCAAATATTTTGTAGAGGCTGTGAAGCACTATCATCTATGTTAGCTCTACACTAGGAAAATGTGGTCACATCCCACTTCGTTGTTTTCCGTCATTACGGTGGGACCCTTCACTAAGTAGGGGGTGTATTACATGACATGAAACTTGGTTTCGGATGGGGGGCATAAATACATCATTGTCACTGTTGACTACTTCACAAACTGGGTAGAGGCAATGCCTACCTTCAAAGCAGACGATGAAATGGAAACTTACTTCGTGTTTAGCCAAATCATTACTCGTTTTGGTATACCCAAGGAGATTGTCGCTAACATGGCAGTCACTTTCATAATCATATGATGACCGAGCTGACTACTATGCTAAGGTTCAAGCAAGATCACTCATATTCCTTCTACCTACAAGCGAATGGACAAGTATAGGAAGTTAACAAAACCTTGAAAACCATTCTAAAGCGTACTATTAACACAAGTTGGTCAAATTGGCACATCATGCTATATCCTACACTTTGGGCTTATCGTACTAATGTCAAGATTTCTACAAGTTTCTCACCTTTCCATCTCATTCACGGGGTGGAAGCAGTCACGCTGGTCGAATACAAAATTCCATCTCTTAAGATAGATATTCATGTACTTCCTGACACTATGGAACTAGAAGAGTGTTTTCTTCACTTAGAACATCTGGATGAACGACACAGAGATGTGTTGACAGCAAATGAAGCTCATAATAATAGGGTAAAGAACCAATATGACAAAGCAATTGAGCCAAGAGTTTTCTCTGAAGGGGAGCTTGTTTTCCTCTGGGATCAAGACAAAGAACCCCTGGGGGAAAGAAAATTCAAGTCTATGTGGTTAGGTCCCTATGTCGTGTCAAAGGTCTTGACAAAGGGAGCATACGAATTGACTGATTATGATGGAAATAAGTTGCCTGATCCTAGAAATGGGCTCTACTTGAAGAAGTATTACGCTTAGGTGTGATGCTTGTTCTTATTCTTGTATTTTATTGTATGTATTTTTATGTGCAATAGTTAGTTGGTTAGTGTTTCTTATACAGTCTGTTGGTTGTTACCGATTTTAGCTGATTGGTTTATAGGTTTTGTGGATGGTGCTAGTCGCCATACTTGTAACCTGGCTTCAACCGCGTGGGTTATCTATTCACCCTCAGGACAGCTAGTTGCCTCTGGTGCCGCTTGTTAGGGTCCTCCTACTAATAACATGGATAAGTACAGGGATGTTCTTGAGTTGTTATGGGATGCTACCCTACGTGGCATTACTCGGTTGGATGTGATACTTGATTCTCAGCTTGTGGTTTCCCAACTCAATGGGGATTATCAGGTGTGAAACCCTACTTTGTTACGTCAGTTTTTGCGCGTAAGATTACTTGAAAGAAACTTTGAATATATTTCATTTAGTCACATTTCAAGGAATGAAAATACAATTACTGATGCTTATGCAAACTATATATTATATTGGCACTTAACACACACTTTGTAAAATAAATATAGCAGATGCATTTGAAACACATGTAAATAACCAAGAAATATATATATATATATATATATATATATATATATATATANACAAAAAATAGGATCGTAATCCCTATGTATTCCTATATAGTTAAGCATGTTCCTCAACATACTTGATTGCGGCTGCCTCTTAGGCCTCCCTGTACTACACAACAACCCTGGCTCTCCTTCTAAAAAGGTGTATCCAAGTCGTTGAAATCCCTACTACAAACTCTTGGATAACAACTGGGATCTTCTCTATCTGCATGGTAAGGACCCCTTGGGTTAAGCTAGCTAGTTTCCCCTCAAGAACTCATAGTATACTCTAGTCCCCACCCTGTGTGGACCGCACAAATGTCCTAGGGTTTCCATTGGGGAGTACAGGTCCAATATTTGCAAACACATTTAGAAAGGATCAAAACTCTTATATAGTATGTATATACACAACTTTTGATTAAAATTCATAAAAAATCAAATAACATAAAAAGATAAAAATACCTATCTCTCCCTATGCCTCCCCTGGAGGGAGGACAAGGTCATTATCTCCTCAGAAGTCCAATCCGACGTATGGGAACTACTCAAGCATTGGTACTTGCCTTTCCCACCAAAGATAGAATTCATCATCATAAACACTTTGGACTGAACCTCCACCACATTGACGGAGAAATACTTCTCCCCGTCTGGTAACTCTAGGTTGGCGAGGGGAGGTTGATGGTAGTGCAACTCCCAGGATATTAGCTAGAACCCTCTCAAAGAAGAATGCCACCAAAATACTTGCATACCCAAAGTTCTTCTTGCGTCCTCTTTTGTAGACAGAGAGTTGTTTCCTCATAATCAGGATCATACCCGAGCACCAGTCAAATGCTATACCCTGCATGCACTCCACTGCAATCCACATCTGAGTCTGAGTGCAGTGAATATGAACCGGCAATCCTACCACTGTGATTACCATCACCTGTAATGGAAAGTTGGTTATGTGAACAATTGGGACACATGTCCCCTTCTTCTGTGTTCCTAATGGGCAGTAAGTGTCAATGTAATCCTGAACACTCATAGGGTCACCACCCCTACCAGTACCCTCAAGGTTCACAAGCATGCCTCTGTGGGAAAGCCCTGTAATAAAGTATATGTCCTCTACCATGATCTCCAAGATATCTCCTTGTAGATCAAACAAACCAAGGTCATGGTCCGAGTAACTAATTCAGGTCTCTAGTAAACAAACATTGGCCCTCATGTTGGAGGTGCAGTAGAATTTCAACAAACCACATTGTTGCAAAGCTTGTAAAGTTGGGGCATCCCGCATGGATTATCGATCCATGTCCTCATGCTTTCTTTCCCTCCACTCTAGAACTATCGCGTACCTTCCCAATGACCATGTTCAATCATTAGTACCCATCAATATCTTTTGGTTTTGGCCATTTTTCAACCTTTTTTAAGTCGCGCAACATACGTGACTGCGCTTTAAGCACATCACGGGTCATCCTCGGGTTGCTCTATAGAAACTCGCATGTAAAACATGTATATGCAACTGCTGTAGTAGCAGACCCGCGTATGTTGCGTAACCTCGGTAGGGCTTGCATAAAATGATAATATTTTACACAAAAATTAAAAATTGAGCGGATGAAAAGAAGGAGAAGGGAGAAATCACCAACCTGCACTTTGCGGATTTCAATTTGGTCCATTGATTTGTCCTTGGTGAGCAACTGAAGACAGAGGTAAAAACTTACCAAGTTTGGTAAATTTCACAATGGTATGTCTATTTTTGTTTTTTGGACTATTTATAGAAAAATTTCAAAGTTTTAACCCATATTCTATATTTTAAAATTCATTTTTAAATAAATGGACTAATACCATGGTTGTTTTCTAATTGCAACAGGTCCAAAACACCCTCAAAAATTGTTTTTTCCGTCATATAGGGTAGGATTTGGCCATCACTGTTGAAATTGCATTTATACGTTATCCATTATTAAAACCCTAGGAACACGTTTTCATCCATGAACTATGGTGTCAAACAATTTTTACCTTTCATACATCATTATTCCTTCGTGGATAGGGCCTCCTTCTCATGGGTACCCTAGTTTAGAACACTTTATCATCTTTTGGTACCCATGCCGCAGTTGTGCTAGGTTTGCGGGAGCCCTCTTAGTTGTTTTTCATGCCAAAATGAGCCTCATTTTGTATCTTTTTATGAGCTATCCCTGTTATAAGGCTCCTCGCCCTTATGGAGTTTTCTTTAGGCCCTGGTCTGACTCCTCAACACAGACTAGACTATTGAGTAAACCTGATTGTTCATACTCATTAAGAATGAGTGAACGGGCATCCACATTGGTGGTAGTTTATTGATTTTTCGAACCATGTGGAATATTTATGAAAAAGGAGCACTCTCTTTTTTACAAAATTGAGAAGAGTATCTTCAGGCATATGTTTATCACTTTTTCGGACCTGAGGGACTAAATTTACGGAAAAGGAACACCTGTATGAGCTTAGTTTTCTCTTTTTCATGCTCTGGACCCAAACATGAAAACGATTCTGAGCGTACTTCATGTCTTTGGCATGCTCACAAAACCTAAAGAACAAAGCATCGAGTTTATTGTTGTAATCCCCATTTCTCGTAATCAAATGGATCTTTCCAAGTGATATTTCCTTGCTTCACACTCGTTAAACTCAAACTATCTTCCTCTCTTGAAGGTGCATTGGTCTGGTATTAGTTGACCCCTTTTCCGGACCTTACCAACTAAGTACAGAAAGGTATACCTTAGTCCTCCGAGAGCTAAGAGAGTTCTTATGTGGTTTGTTTTATACTTTTCTAGCCTCAGGAGACTAAATTGTATGAAAAAGCACCCCCCTGGAGTATTCTTCGGATTTTTTAGACTCTCAAAATATGAAAACACCAACGATCATGTACTAGTTCAGGCTCGTAAAATCCATGAATCAGTGACATTATCAAGCATTATTCTCTCCCCTCTTTAAGCTTGTAAAAAATGAAGAGAGACTCGAGTTAACTTTCCTGGACTCATTAAAATTTAACAGGAAAGATAAGGAAGAATTTCTCTCTTTGGGTTATAAACAATGGCAGCATGTCTTCCTTGAACAAAGAACTCTCTAAACTTTCTGATACTCATGTCTCAGTTTACACTTTCACCTTGGCTATGACTTCTAGTTTTTACTCCTCTGCTTGTCATTTATACATTGGGAATCTGATCATGTTTCCTACATGACAGATAAGTCTAGTTGTCCTATCTGTAAGTCAAAAGTTGCCTTGGGTCATCTCTGTGTCATGCTCATGGTTCAAGGATCTGTACCTTCATCTTATTTTTATCTTGATTCCCATAATTATCCTCTCTGAGATTTACTTGTGTCTACCTTCCCGTATCCAGTTTCCTAGTCACTCTTTTGATCTGTTGAAGGATTCATTGCCTTCCTCCTCACATCACGGTTTCTCATCAACATTTCCTGGAGACGAAGACCTAGATTTTTTACGATGGTACCTTAGGATTCACTACCATTATTGGTAAACTCCTTTGTATCAATTGGTGTCGGAACACAAAAGGACAAAATGGATTAAAGTAGTCGAAACACTATAAATGGGCATGACCTTTGATACATCATTACCTTACCAGCCGCCTTTATTTTTTGTGTGGATATTAGGTTGAAGACATGACTATTTGCATAGCAACCAGCATACATACGCGAGTATCTGCATTGCAACTCATGTATATATCATTAGGGCTTGCACCCGCAGGTTTCCTTAAAGCAAGGCATATATCATATGCGACTTTCCAGTATCAATAGCCGCGTATGCCTTAAGCCAAAGTTTAAAAATATAAACATGATTATTCAAGGACAGTTGGGCCCTTAATTATAATTATCCCAACTTCCTCAACCATCTCAAGCTTCGTAACCTCTCTCTTTACTCATGTATAAATAGAGGGTAGGGGTTGAGGCTAATCATATCATGAGTTATAGAGAAAAAATATGCTGGTGGTTGGCCTTTAGATATCTTAAAGCATCAGAACTTAGTGTCCTTGGTAAGCAGAGGAGAACTTGTCTTAGACGTTGGGTTGTAATCTCACCACACTTGTTTATCAATAAAGAAAGGTCTTCTTCCAATATTATGCATTTGCACTCTTATTGTGATTTCTGAATTATTTTATTGTTTCATTTAGAATGTGTTATTTCATTAACCATTGATATAATATAAAGTTATTGCAAGAAGGATCTTGTTCTTTGCAGGTGATTGGAGATACCCTGGAAGTTGTGGAAGCAACTTGAAGAGAAGAAGAAAAGCTAGGATCGACCGTCATAAACAAGGTATGCTCAGTTTTCTTCCTATTTCTATTTCAATTTCTGAAATGGTTGATTGTCTGCAAGTTAATATACTAAGTTGGTAGTCCTAGAGGCCCTAGGTTATAAGGGTGTGTTTTCCTGAACAACAAGTATGATACCATTACAAATGCTACTACATCTAAATTTACAGAGAAATTGTGGTTCAATAAAGAATTAAAGGATAATCGAAATTTGATACTATAAAGATGCCATTAATCCTAATCTAGAATATAAAAACTATTTTTCTATTATAATTGTCGTACAAAAGAAATTCAATGTTGCTAAAATAAGAAGAAATTCTCATGAGCTCCATGGTGAAATAGGGCGTTGAACAATTCCTAGAATGTCACTGAATGAAATAATTTTCCCTCTTTATGATACTAGGAAGGCAAACAATTAAAACTACCTTCTCTTAGAATGTCCTACATACACCCACTTTGTATCTCAATTTCAAAATATTTACAAGAATATCGACCTTCCTAACCTTTTATCTCATCAAAACTATATATATTTAGGAAATCTACTCTCTAATCTTTTCAAGCAAAGGAATGGAATTCTAAAGGAAACCAATTAATTCCTTACCAATTTCTTCATAAAGTTCAATATACCAAAGTTAGTCTTAGTGGATGTTAACAATCTCTCTCTCTCTCTCTCTCTCTCTCTCTCTCTCTCTCTCTCTCTCTCTCTCTCTCTCTCTCTCTCACATATGGGGAAGNCTCTCTCTCACATATGGGGAAGCTTTTCTCTAATCTTTTCAAGCAGAGGAATAAAATTCTAATGGAAATTGATTAATTCCTTATCCTTTTTTTCTTAAAGTTAGATGGACTAAAGTTAGCCTCGGTAGATGTTAACAATCATCACATACATACATATCTATATGTGTGTGAGAGATCATATATGTTATATGATTTTGTTTAGTTTTTAATTTTAATATTATAAATTAATTAATTATATTATATTATATTATATTATATTATTAATGCATATAATATTATTAATTTTTAAATGTTTGTATGTATCACGGTTGTGTGTGTGTGAGAGACAGAGATTCTATTTCAAGCATATGAGTGGTGAATATGAGATTGATTTATCGTTCGATCCCTTCCTATGCCTATTCCATTATAATTAATGTGGAGATGTTATGTGTGATATGGTTTATGAACATGCATGTAAGAGCTTATACCTAAGATGTATTAGATAGTTATATACATTGATGTGATTCGTTCATGTGAGTGACTATAGGGACACCAAGGACCATACAACTCCATGGCATAAATTTGGCCATAGACTTTGTTATCATTAACCATAACCCCACAACCCTTGTAACCTTGTTAACCCCAAAGTAAAATTTACCCAACCCTATTATAACCTCATTAGCCCTTAACCGATCTGATCCCTTAACTATTATAACCTCATTAACCCCTGATTGTCCTCAACTCTTAATGATCACAACCATACCCATTAACATAACCCTAACTCCTAATACATTAATTTCTAACCACTACACCCTAACACCTATCACCCTTTACTCTTAAACCATATAACCCCTCAAACCTCATAGCCTACCTACCACTCTTAATCACTAATCTATACAACTCCCATACCCCTAATCAATATTAACCTTAAAACCCATGTAAACCCATAGCCCCCTTAAACAATATCCCTTAACCATATTACAACTCACTACCATATTTCCACTAACCCTTAATTAACTTTAACCCCAAACCCCTATTAACTCGCATGCCCCATATCATTTATAGATAATAATGATACATATTATAGCATGTGCTTCAATGTTCACTCTGATTTTACTATATTTCTACTAACCCTTAATTACCTTTAACCCCAAACCCTTATTAACCTTCATACCAATTATAGATAGTGATATAAATGGTAGAATGTGCTTCGATGTTCACTTATTTTCCATTTAATTAAGCATATGAGATAAGTCTACTTAGTTGAGAAAGAGTATATATATGTAATGTAGACTTATTTGAGAAAGAGTATATATGTTATGCACATTACACTTAGGCTCATTTATATATCTCATGAGATACCTTATTATATCTCTTTTAATCTAAATAATTGTAATTATTTGAAGATGTGTTACTTTTAACATCTTATCTTTTGTTGTATGGAATATATAAATCTTCCTCCATTCATGAAACAAATATAAAATTTATTATTTTTATGAGGAGCAAAAGATGTGGGAGATATGCAAAAATAAAAGGGATATATGTATAAATGTGACGAAGAAATTCCTTATGTATGGAATTTGGTTTGTTGCAAATTCAACCGGCCATGGTTCATTGTAGAAAATCATGTTTGTGTCTTTTAGTTAAATATTTTAATGTTTACATGGTTTATGGTAGGAAATCATGTATTTATCTATGCATTAATGAATTTAATGATTACATGCTACAATGTAGGGATCCTTTTTTTTCAGATGGAAAGATCCACGGGAAACCCAACAATACTTCCCCACATTTATGGATGGTAGAGGTGGTAAACCGTCGGCCATCTTAGCAGAAGGCCTAACCCTAGAGGACTCAAGGCTCCAACCCATGGCCTCCCCCGAACCGAGAGAGTGTACACATGTCTTACCAATTAAGCTAACCCTTGGGGCTACAATGTAGGGATCCTTAAAGCATAGTGTAGGACTTAAAGCATAGTGTAGGACTTAAAGTGAAGTTGTTACTCCACATAATGGATATGTTCATAATTTTCAAAATTGGGTGTAATACGTATACTTCTTATTTCCAAACACTTATGTAGGAAAAAAAAGGATTTATCCTTGATAAATGGTTCTATGCATAGGGCAATGAACCATATTACAAGCTCATATATAATCCCATATGGTAAGATTCATGGATCAATTTTAAGAATTGGCTAAAATTTGGATTATTATTATCACCTACACCATGGCTCGGGATAAAAACCATGGAGTTAATCTATAATCCATCATTTTGTGTCTTAAAGGCCATGAACAAAGTCCTTGAATCATAGTAATTTGTGTCTTACACGACATGAACAAGTCCATGAACCATATTATAAGCTTTACAAGTGAAACTTTAGTGATAAAAGTAATATGTACTCGATGTCAAAGGATTTGGAACAATATGGTTGCTTCATAGGACTAAAAGCACAGTTTAGATATGAAAACTAGGGATTTAATCCAAATCCATTATGGACTTAAGCCATGATCCATGACTTTTAGGATAAAAAAAACCATGAACATGGCCTTAAATCACATTAGAAGCATTATAGAAGGAATATGCAACAAATTTTCAGGCACTAATAACAATGAAGTTCGTTTATATTGCCAAATACATAGTATTTTTATGAATGTTTTTTTATCAATAATTATTAATTAATACACTATATATGTATACTAATTCACAATTTTTTTCTTATAGTAATTAATCATGATTAGCATTATCTATTCTACCTATCACCCAAAACTTGAACATGGCCCTAATTATAATAAATGGATAACTTATGTAAGTGGCTAAATTATTGGGCAAGTTTATGCAATGGAAATTATGTTTAAATGTCAATATATTGACATTTAAACATTGTTAAATCAACACATGTTTAAGCATTATGCCAAAGTCAAGTCTGCAAGCTCTTCATGATTATATAATGTTTAGAAGTATAGATGTATCGATTTTGTTAGTGAGTGTTTTTTTTTTAGTTATAGCCAATCCCAAGGACAAAAATGACAAAAAGGGTTTTTATTGAAATCAACATTGTAATATATGTAATTTTTTGTTCCCAAATATTGTAGTTAGACACGACTATAATATGCAAAACAATTGTTATTGAAAAAACATATAACACAAAATAATTATGTGTTGATTTGCTATACCAAACAACCTCATTGCACAACATGAAGAATAAATTATTGAAGGTCAACGGGTATAAACCAACATAAATCCATCTTAAGCCCAAATCTTTAGAGCACCAAGAAATATCCAATTTCTTGAGGTGTGATTTTCTTTTTTTATCTTGATTTTTTTACATGTCCAGAAAAATTTTACACCTCAAGAAATTTGATCTCGCTCATAGATTTGGCTTTACCATGGATCTATATTTGTTTTAATTTTTCTTATTTTATTAATCGACATGAATTTTGTTAATTACATTTTATTAGGTTTTACATTTTTTATTATCATAAGTTGACATGAATTTTTTTAATTACTTTTTATTTTGGTAACATTACAACATCTTCTTCATACTAGGTTTTAGAGCACATCACTACTCTTAGTGCAATTATAGATTTCATAATTACCCCTAAAACTATTTATGATCATGGTAAAGGTAATTGTACATCAATTCTACAAGGATATATCATTGCATATAAAACACTACACATTTACAAAAAATATATATATGTGTGTACCACCAACAACAATAAAACAAATATATGGTTGCATATAAAACACTACACTTTTCCGAGAGTATAGTTTGTACCAACAACCACAATAAAACAACTTTTGACAAGCACAATTATGTTTGCAATTTGAAAGTCAAAGCTAGTAACATGTAAAAATGGACAAAGCAAAATCAATAGTAAGTTCATATTTGTTTGCTATTTTCATATTAAAAATATTTACTTTTCATATTTGTTTACATTATAAAAAATAATTACTTATATTTTATTGGAAATAAAAATATTATTGTATTTCTGTTTGGGGAAATAGAAATATTTTTACATTCTACTTAATTGCAATTTTATCCATTTTTAGTATTTACTTCTTAATTCACTTCAATCAATAAAACACTCTCAAATAAAAAACCTTAAATACTTTTATTCAAAAATATAATTAAAATAGACATAAAATGAGCCAAAGCATTATGCACTTGCAATTCAACCCTTATTATAATTTTGAAGTAAAAAATGGCCAGCGATGATCTTAGAAAAAGTGATTACTCCATCATCGAAAGTAAGGTATTAGAACTATAAACATTTGTGCTATGGTTGTTGTTGGCGTGTCAGGGGGTTTACTGATGGGATGGAACCTGATGGTGTGGAAGGTTAGGGCCTTTCTTATGTTTGCTCGCATTTTGGTGGAGGCTTATTATAGGGGATCTCTCGTTTCTCTGTCGTGTCTAAATTTATATGGACCTTATCTTAACCAGGATATTTTTTGGGAAGATGTTGTTGTTGGGGGTTTATTTAATAATCCAAATCTGAATATTGCAGGTGACTTAAATTTCACTTCCTCTAATGCGGGGATTTGGGGGACCAAGGCTAGATTGGATATTCCTCTATAAGATTAATTTTCCCATTTACTAATTCGTACTTAGATGGTGGATCTGTCACCAGCAAAGTTGGGTTCAACTTAGCGCAATGGTAGAGCAGGGAATGTTGGGATTAGTAAGAGGTTAGACAGATTTTTGGCCTCGGAATCTTTGTTTTCTAACTATGATCATGTCTTAGTTTGGACACAACCATCTGAAATCTAGAAACACTTCCCTATCCATTTGGAAAGGGATATTGGGATCCCAAGACCCAAGTATCCCTACAAGTTTAATCACACATGGCTTCTTGAACAAGAGTTTTTACTCTTGGTGTGGAAGGAATGGTCTACATATGAGATTCTCGGGGATTTTGATGTTATGAAATCCTTGGTTTTTAAGTTAAAAAGATTTAAGCATAAGGCAGTGCTTTGGGAGAAGGCTAAGAAGAGGGAGAGGTGTATGGAAAGGGATAAGATTGAGGGTGACATAAAAGACTTATTTATGAGGTCGTCGACAGACATGCTTTTCTTTGGAGGACACCATCGACTTGGCTGATCTAAAGTCTTGCAAAGATTCTTTATTATCACATGAACAATCTACTTGAAGATTGAAGAGTCGTGCCATTTGGGTGGCCTTGGGCAAAGAAAACACTAAGTTTTTTCATTCATTTCCCATGGCGAGACGCAATGGAAACACCATTTGGGAACTACTTGATGAGGATGGTATTCTACTCAACGAGCAGAATTGTTAAAGGAGGGTGCTATGGATTTTTTATCCAAGCAATTCAAGGCGGAAGAGGACGTACTTATTACAGATCAACTAAAAGTAATAAATTTGTATCCCTCTTTCTTCTCTGGGGATGAGACCACGAGTATCCATACACCTGTTACTATTGGGGAAGTGGAAGCTACACTAAAGGGTTTCGCTAAGGACAAGACTCTTGGGCCAGATGGTTGGGCGACAAAATTCTTCTTGGAATTTTTCTATATTGTGGGAGTAGACTTATTGGAAGCAGTGGAACAATCCAGATTTGAGGGGTATGTTTCTAAAGCATACAATGCGACCTTTTTGGCTCTTATTCCGAAGTGTGAGAAACCTCTTTCCTTCTCTGATTTTCATTCGATCTCCCTCTATAATATTATCTATAAGGTGATTACCAAGATTATTTTGAACAGGTTGGAACCCTTTTTGGTGGAGGTTCTCTCTAGAGAACAGTTTGAATTTCTCAAGAATCAACAGATACTGAAGGTTGTTGGTATTACACAGGAGGTTCTGCATAGTATAAAATTAAAGAGATTGGAGGCTCTAGTATTGAATATGGATCTCATCAAAGCCTATGACCGGGTAAATTGGATCCATATTTGAGAGAGAGATCGTGAGCCTCGCTCTCATGAAGATGGACCCGCATTTAGCTTTTGAAATGTCGTTGAGACCTTCTTCACCAACGCAACTTCCTATTGATAATGAATTAACCTGCATAAAAATAAGAAATAAAATTGGGTCTTTTTGAATCTCATTTTATTGCATGTCGGTTTGGAGATGTTTACTGTTAATTGGATCATGGCTTGTGTCATGTTGGAAATTTTTTCTGTATTGATGAATGACTCTCCAATTGATTTTTTCTTTGCTTACAGAGGGTTAAGACATGGCTTCCCGCTGTCCCCTTTACTCTTTTTACTATTCATTGAAGGTATGAGCTTATTAATTGGAAAGGAAAAGTCTGGAGGTCTTTTACAGGGAATCAAATTCAGCTCTTCCTTAGCCATCACACATCTGCTCTTCGTGGACGACGTGTTACTCTTTGGATTGGGTACTATTGAGGAATGGCTCATATACAAATATATTATTGATTTGTTATGCTTGTTGTCTAGTATTAGCATTAGTTTGGTGAAATCATCTTTCTTCTGCAATGGGGTTAAGGAGGATGTGATCTCACAGGAAAAAATAATGTTTTCCCTTTAAGATGGATTCGATTGAAGTGGGTTTCAAGTATCTAGGTTATTGGTTGAATCCCTCAAATTATGGGGTAAATGATTGGTGTTGTATCATTAAAAGGTTTGAGAAAGCGATTAGTAACTGCTCGTATAATTTTTTGTCACTTGGGGGCAGATTAATTCTTTTAAGTCAATTTTATGTGGCATCACGATCTATTGGTTTGCTCTGGCCAAAGTTCCTTTGACTATTATCAGTACTCTTCGACAGAAAATGTTTAATTTCTTATGGGGTAACAAGGTTGAGGGTTATAAGATGCATTTGGTAAAATGACAGTCAATTTCAAAGCCTATTTCTTTTGGCTGGTGGAACATCAAACATTAAGAATGATTCATTATTTCTCTCCAACTGAAGCGTTTATGGTTATCCTTGTTTGGGAAGGGCCTTTGGAACTAGATCCCGATGGCTAAATACTTACACAAAAAATTGCTTATAGAATGTCTTAGAGAAAAGGAAAAAATTGTACACATGACCTCTTATTTTTGGAATGGTTTCATTAGAGTTCTCAATTGGATTATCTCTGCGCTTTGTTGGAAGGTGGGCATCAGGAAGAGGATTGTTATTGGGGTGGATCTGATTATTGGCCTTGAAAATGACTTTATTTTATCTCCAAGAGTGGTTAGTTATTTAAATGAGTGGTTAATTATTTAAATGATTATGGGATCCATACTCTTGATCAAGCGAGAAATTTTGGGGAGTACAATTCATCATAGTTTTATTGGTTATGTGCTGAGGATTTAGATCTAGGTGGATCTTGGCAGGACGAATGGACTCGGTACTCAAACCATCTCCTCGGTGCAGGTATCATATTAAGAGAATCTGAGGATGAACTTGTTTAGGCTTTCAATGGGGCTATGAGACAGGTCTCTGCAAAACTTGCTTATGAATTTATTGCACTTCAACAACTGGTGTTGTCAAAGGGTTGGTGGCTACAGGATCTATGGTCGTGGAAGATCCCAATCAAATTACAGTGCTTCAGTTGGTTTTGTGCAGAGAACCGGGTAAACACCTGGGACAATTTGCGCAAGCGAGGGAGGGAGGGACCCAATCGTTGCTCACTCTGTGGATGTGAAGAGGAAACAATTGACCATCTTTTTGTAGACTGTATTTTTACGCAAGTTGTGAGGTGCTTCGTTGACGAACTGTTGGGCTTTCCTTTCTTATGGGAAGCTAGGTCTTCAACAGACAACATTACCCATTGGGTCAAGGTTCAAAATAAATTTATACACCTTCCTATCTTTTACATTTGACATATTTGGTTGTCTAGAAATGAAAGGATCTTTGTTGGAAGAAGACTGGATGTTAGGAAGGTTGGCTCTACTATTATTAGGACTTTTAATGACTTTCATGTGGCACTTCGTGGAAAACTAGTTAGGGACATTGGGAAGATCCCTTCCTTCACTTATGCTTCGGGGCTCTTTAATGGTGCAACAAATCAACATTTAGGTGGTGGGGGCTGCATTTTATATGTTAGTGAGCTTCATTTTTTTAAACTGAAGTTCGGTTGTGGTAGAAGCACTAATATGTGAGCCAAATTGCTAGCTCTTTGGGCTTTACTCTTTTTTGCCTCCCATGCAGGGATTCCAAGCTTAGACATATTGGGTGACTCGAAGGTGATCATTGATTGGTCAAATCACATCTCACTTCTACAAGTTGTGGATTTGGAACAATGGTGCAACCAGATATATGACTTAAAGAAAACTTTCACAAATCTACTCTTTTAACACAATTATAGGGAACACAATATGATTTTTGATACCTTGTCGAAGGAGGCATTACACATCGGATGTGGATGCTTGGAAATCGAGTAGTTAATCGAGGATAAATTGACTTTTAAGAATACTTTTCAAGTTTTTCGATTCTAGCTACTTTTGATCCTATAAGTCTTTATGACCGTGGGAAGATGGGATGGTTTTTTTCTCATAGATTGTTTATTAGTTTACACATGGTTGTAATATCTAGTTTTTATAGAACTTAATCTATTATACAGGCCATGATGACTATTTTATAGATTGAGATAAGAATTGATATACGAATAATTCCAGTTTATTCCTAGAATACTATAACGTATTTTGCTTTATATACGATGTATATAATTACCTTTGATTCTATAAATACCAAAAAACTATTTTTTTTTTTTTGAAAAAAAAACTATAAATATTTATATTACATTTAGTACATAAGCTTAATACATTTTGTAACAATCCTGTATATAAACAACACTATATGATAATAAGTAACCAAAAACATAGATGTTGGCAATAACAATCATTTATTCATACCCATTAGAATCATCTTAACACAATAGAAAAGAAAGCCCACTTTCTTGACTTCCACAAGCTTGTAAATCAAATGTATTGTCTTTGTAAGACCTTTATATCAAACGAAACAAGGCATGCACATGGTCCTAGGTGTGGAAACAAAATCATTTTCATGGTTCCACACATCTTCTTGGATACTATCACTTCACATAATATCCCTTATGGAGTCAAAAGTGGAAATATATGAAAAACAATATTGTAATAGAAAATCCATTGGGATTTGTGAACAAAAGTTTGATATAGTAACCCACCACCATAGATTTGCAACAAAATTTATTATAATAACAATTATATTTATAAATCCACATGAACACATAGTCAAGCTTTCGCTATTATTTATTAAATGCCACACTACATGTTAGCGGAAAATGTTGCTTGCTTAAATTATTTGGTGGTGTTTGATAATTGGTTTTATATGGTTTTGTTGTTTGGTGGTGTTTGATAATTGGTTTTATATGGTTTTGTTGTGATATAAACGGCTCAATATGATTAAATAATTTTATTTTAATTCAATTTTGGAATAAGGTTAATAATATTTTTTAAGTTGAGAGTTATTGTGATAAAGTTGTATGAGAATGTTATTGTCTAATTTAAGAATACTAAAGGTCGGTTAAAAGAAATTAATTGTAATATAGTAGTCAAGCAAAGTTGTTCAGTATCTCCTATCGTTTTTTGATAGATACATTGATAAGTTAGAGAGTTGTTTGGAAGACGTAGGTTGAGTCAGCACAACTCTAATTTGAATAGTCATCATCCTTATTCTTTACATTGATGATATTGTTTCTTATGGAAAGAAGTCCTTTGATCATGACAAGCAACTAAAAGTTCTCAAAGATTTTTTCTCTAATATGGTATGATTGTTAACATTGACAAAACAAAAGTTATGACAATCAAATCCACGACAATCACTCATACTAATTTCATGTATGATGAAAACAACTTGGAAGAAGCGACTCCATACAAATATCTCAAAATCTTCGTCATAAACTTAATTGAAACTATAACATTGAGAAAAGAACAAATGAAGAGCCCAAAGTTTATTATAGACTTGAAATTCTATATGACTACGAAGTTTGGAGTTGCAACTCTTCTTAAATTGTAATATTGTGATATTATATATTTTGTCATATATTATGTTATTATATATTATTTAGTAAGATATAGATATAATGATTTTGGATATTTATTAGAAATGTTGAATATATATTATTAAATTATGAATATAAAAAATATGATTTTAATTATTATTTTTAAATAATTATATTTAAATATAACATTTATATTAAAATTTCAATAATAATATTGTTTTTATAGTTTATATTAAAATTTCAATAATAATAATGTTTTTATAGTTTATATTAAAATTTCAATAATAATATTGTTTTTATAGTTTATATAAAGATATGTTTTTAATTAATATTACTTTGTATTTTTAAAAACAATTATTATTTTTTAAATTTAAAAAATTAATTATGATGTATAAACTTTTGTAAATCTAAAATTAATATATATTATTAAATTATGAATATAAATAATATAATTTTAATTATTATTTTTAAATAATTATATTTAAATATAACATTTATGTCAAAATTTGTTGTATTTATAGTTTATATTAAAATTTCAATAATAATGTTGTTTTTATAGTTTATATTAAAGGTATGTTTTTAATTAATGTTACTTCGTATTTTTAAAAACAATTATTACTTTTTTTAATTTAAAAAATTAATTATAATGTATAATTTTTTGTAAATCTAAAATTAATAAGTTATTCATTCATGAGTTGAACAAAAATATAAAATTACTAGAACTTCATAAAAAAATTTGTTTCATTCCAGAGATGAAGTCAAGCTAAAATGGACTTTATTCTTATGGCTTAATCTAAACGTTTTTCACCTTTTCCAATTACTATAAATAGTAAGAAGTGGACTTTATTCTTATGGCTTAATCTAAACGTTTTTGACATTTTCCAATTACTATAAATAGTAAGAAGAGAGAGATTTTTTTTGGTTTAATCTAATTAAATTTATTTTGGACTACAATTTTTTTTTGAAATCTAACTAGATTTATTTTGGACTTATGGAATTGGAGAATATATATTTTGAGTATTGATTCCCTTATTACTTAAAAATATTATTTTAATAATTTAAAATTGTAATTTCAATAAAGATTTTGATAACTAGATTTGGCCATGGTAAACTAGAAAAAATCAAAATCTTAAAAAAATTAGTTTTTTTTAAGATTATATTACTTCATATAAATTGTACATATCAAACATTGCCACTAGAGAAATCGTACCAATCACAAAAGAGAACATTGGCATTGATTCACTATTTAGTTTTATAGTTCATATATTGAGAAAAAAAACCATAATATTATAAAGTTTATAGAAACTAACCTTGACTAGGCATGTATGAGAAAAAATGGAAATAAGCAAAAAGAAACAGAGCCTAATTCTGAATTATATGATGGTGTCATTGTCCGAAAATAATATGAGAGGCACCTTAGGATTGTGCTTAGCTTTTCCTGTTGAAGCAATGAATTCCAAGCCTATAGTCACTCTGAGTATCATATTCAACTTCATGCACATCTTCCTTGTCTCTTCTTGTGCTTCATCTAGCTACAATAAGACTTCATTATATTCCTCTTGAGTAATCTAAAGGGCTTGACCCAGGATTGCATTCATTTGCCAAAACAAGGCAATAGTTTTATAGTACTTTGTCTCAGAAGACCAATACGATCCCACATCATGCACCCATCTCCTCCTCAATTTCCATTGCTTATAGTTACTCGTGTTCGGTCTTGATCTAGGTCCATGCTCTCTCTATATCCTTGGAATTTTTAGTAGGAGTATGGTGCCAATATAACCCCTCGACTTCCTCAACCTCTCTCATTCCCCTAGTTTGGGGTCCCTTTCTCATTCCATATTTGTCTTCTCTTCCTTGCTTTGGATGTGCACGACCTTCCATGTTGTTTGTCGCAGAGAAAGATAGTCAAAACCCTAAATCCAAACCACCACAATGTTTTATAGGAGACAACAGATGATGCAAGAAAGAAAGGCACATAATTAAACTCCAACTCCAAACAACCATGACAATAGATACACAATGTAAAACCATGAAAACCAACATCTGAGGGACGACATAGCAACCTCTTCTTTCATCCCAACACCATAGGAATGACAAATTGGTCCTTATAGTGACAAAGTGGTAGATATTGCATCGCATATGTGCTTACATTCTCCACGAGCTGTAATAATTTATTCTCCCTCTAGTTCATTCTAAAGTGTGTAAGGTGGAGTGACCTACCATTACATTGCGATCCCATCACACTGAGCCTAGTATACTTTTAGTTCCTACTTTATTGCATGCATTCCCTACACTATATTTTCCACCTATCCTAGATGCCTATCTGTCTCCCATGCTATCTTGTGGCAATTTGGTTGCCCCGTAACGCATCCCTATCACCCCATTCGAGGATTTTAAAAAAAGTTTAGTTGAGGACTTAAAATTTATGATATATTAACTTAATATGCCAATATAAATAACCTTTTGAAAACACTAAAACAAACTTAACCATCTAATTAATTTAATTCTATCAGAAGAAATTAACAACCTAATATATTTAATGAAATGCTTTAAGGATTTAGAGAGGGGTGTCCTGTGTCTCCCCTACTTATTTTTTTTGGTTGGTAATTGAAGGTTTGAGTAGGATGATTAGATAAGCAAATTTGAAGGGCAATATTACATGCATAAAAATATCATATGCCCTGAAGATCACACATCTTCTTTTTGTTAATAATGTGATTATATTTGGTTTAGGCAAGATTGAGGAATGGAGGACTCTTCATGAGATAGTAACAGTTTTTTTTGCTTGGCATCAGACATGGAAATTGGTTTGGAAAATCCCTTTATTTATCAACATAAGGTTTATGAGGAAGTTTTGACACAAATTGGTTCACTTTTTTCAGTATAAAGCAGAAAGTTTAGAGACGAGGTTTAAATATCTTCGATATTTGCTAAAGCCCAACAACTACACGAATGAAGACTTGAAGTGGTTGGTTAAAAAAAATGAAAAAAGAATTGGAAACTGGGCTTATAGATCTTTGCCTTTGGGTACTAGAAGACTTACTTTAGTTTGTGTAGTTCTTATGGGTATCTAGGTCTATTGGTTCTCACTAGTTATGGTACCTCAAGCCACCATCAATATTATTTGAACTAAAATTTTCATTTCCTATGGGCTAGTAGAGGAATGGAGCAAAAATTCCATTTGTTATCAGGGATGATTTTAAGGAACCATACTTATTTAAAAGTGTATAAATGTTGGCGAATATTACCAATTCTTAAAATGCCAACTATAAAATGATTGGCAATANAATGTTTTTTAGGAGAAAAACATCGAAAAATAGCCCACTGGGCTAAAATTCGCCCCTAAAATTATCCCTGTTTGTTATCCTCTGAGAGATTAGCTTTGCCAAAATCTATGGGAGGATGGGACATAAAAAAATTTGAAATGGTTTAATTTGACATTATGTATGAAGAGCATGTGGCACAATCTATTTGATAATGGATTATGGAGCTTGGTCATAAAATCAAACTATCTCATGGGGGTGAGTTGGTTCAGGTTTGCAGAGATTGTGAGCAATGGGGCATCTATCATTTGGAATACTTTAAAAAAAAAATTCACCGGATTAGGAAGTGGATAGTGTGGGATGTAGGGAATGAAAAAAACATACATATAGCCATAGATCCCTTCATAGGTGATAATGGGAATTTCCTTCTTCCTTCGGAAATTCTGGAACATATTGATGGAATTGGGTTCATTACTCTTCATCAAATTAAGAGGCGGTGGTGGTCAATTTTAGATGGTGACTATTGGCTTAATTCCAGAGATATTGGCCTGCAATGTAGATGGGTTGATATTTGAGATAATTACAAAATTTCTCTCAATAATACTGACATTAGATTAGGAGATTCAGAGGACATATCAGTATGGGTTTGGAACAAGTCTACAGGTCACATTATTGCTAAGGATGACTATGATGCCATTGTCACCTCTCAAAATCAGGTTGAAAGGAAATGTTGGCATTGTAATCTATGGAAATGGCTCCCTTAAAATACTAATGTTTTTTTGGCTTGCACTAGAGGACGGATTACTTACTTCGCATAATCTTATGACAACGGGCTGGAATGGTCCTAATTGCCGCGCTTTATGCGAAAAGGGCACTCATTCAGTTGAACATTTATTTCACTTTTGTGAGTTCAGTAAGAATGTGTGGTTTATGATGTGTGAAGATTTAAATATTCATACGTTATGGGGGGATTCAAATTTAGACGAAAGTTTCAGAATCTAGGCTATGAATGAATGTAACCATAAGTTGTTGCCTATATTTGTTAGTTGGGTGATATGGAACATGTAGAACAAGGTAATTGTTGAAAATAATTTACCTAATATCCATCACTGTAGCATCAAAAGACAAGCCAAAGTTGCAAAAAGTTTTATCTGTTCATGTTTTCTCATTTTCATCTATAGTTGTTTTTTTGTATGGTGCATGTGTGAATGGATGTTGTGGAAGTGGCATGGTACTTATGATTAACAAAGGTCTTATGGATGGGGAGTGGAAATGGCATAACACTAGGGCAGAACATATTGGTTTATGGGGAGTACTTCATTTTGAAACTTAAAACTGATTCAGTTAAAAAATTTAGTGATTCAAAGGGTATTATTAAATGGGCAATGAGCAAGTATAATCTTTAGGTTTTTCAACTCAAACATTGGTGTTTTCTCTCATATATTTTTATCTAGTATATATAGAACTTTCAACATGAAAGTGGATCAACTTTCAAAGAAAATTGTTATGTACAATCCAAGATACATGTTCTTTGAAGTACATTTGAAAGGTTTGATTATTTGTGAAAGGATGAAAAGTATTTTTTGTTTTTTTAATGACTTGGTTAAGTCTCATGACTCTTGAGTGGAAGACATTTTCAAAAGCATGTTTTTTTGGTTAGGCAGATGAGATAAAAGCTGTTAGTATGGAGTAGTAAAGTAAAATGTAAATTGTCTCATTTTCTTTAATTCAAATGAATAGCAAAATAAATTGTTTTTTTAATGCTTGTTTATTATTAATATGAGATATTTGTGCCTTGGGGAGACGTTGAAGTCACGTTAGATGTAGAGAACTTCAAGAAAGCCATGTTACGATGGTCACTCACTTTTTTGGGAAAGCAGTCGCGCTGAAACGTGTTTGATCGTTTACTGTTTTAATATATAAAATTGTGGAATAAATATATATATGACGTGTACAATTACAGACATGACATATTCACGAAGTTGCCCGGTCATCACGATCAGGAATCTAAAGAAGGATCAACAGATTGACACGTGGATAACATAGATAACTTCGAACTAAAAGATAAGACGGTCGCACTTACGCATGATTTATAGAGAGGAGCCTTCTCGTGACCTCGTTCTCTTGGAACCTCTGGCAAGCGATCGTCCACGAAGAGGGAGCAAGTTTCCCATATTCGAATCCGGGGAGTAGCACAAAGCCTACCAGCAGTTTACGGGTGAGGATAAATGGAGATGAGGACTGCTGCATTTCCCTGCGATTCGATCCTCTTACCTCTTGTTGCATCGACCAAACCGGCTGCAGCACCACAGTTGTGCAGAGTGGTTTATCGTCATTATCTTGCGTTGGCCAGAGCTTCATCAGATAACAAAAATGCTCTCCATTCTGTCCGCGTTTTTACTAAAATCCACGGGAGAAGGAAGCCATTCTTGCCTTTGTGCCTTGCATTGAGTGAAAAAGCTCAGCAACAAGAGACGGAATCAGAATCCATCGAGGATGATGAATCTGCTACTGAATTTGCAGATTCATTAAGCAGTAGAGTTTATGAAAATGAGAAGCAGTGGGATAAAAGAGCCGCCAGGAAGAAGGCTGAACGCCACACCTACTTCTTTGCTGCCGTCGCCTCCACCGTTGGGATTGCTAGCATGACCGCTGCGGCTGTTTACTACCGATTTGTTTGGCAGATGCAGGTTTAGTGTTCAATTCTCTCCCACAACTATCACTTTGAATACTTGTACGCTTCACAGTTATGCTAATAGACTATTAGACTGTTAATTATTTCACTTCCAGGAAGATATTAGACTCAGGCTTATGAGTAGCTAGTGTCTTTTCTTTTCGTAATGATCATATGGCTATATTGCCTTGCTTGTTCTATAAAATTTGTATGCAGGGTGCAGAGGTCCCCTACACAGAGATCTTTGGCACATTTGCATTAGCAGTGGGAGCCACGGTATGCGCAAGTTCTCGATTTGGACTATTGGTATTAGATTTGGAACTACTTATTCTGATAACTCCAAATGTGCTTCTGCAGGTTGGAATGGAATTTTGGGCCCGTTGGGCTCACCGAGCTCTCTGGCATGCCTCCTTGTGGCATATGCATGAGGTATAAAGGTGGATAAAGTGTTGATCTTTAAAAGTACAAGCCAGTTGTAACATAGCAGATAGGTTTTGCAATATGGAATGTCCTTTTGCTCCATTGATTAATGTTAAAGTTGGAGTGAGCTAAACTCTAGATCATTTGCACCATATTTTGATCAAAATTCATCTAAATTGTAGTTTTAGTTTGTTGAAAATTCGTCTAGTTTCAGTTTGTTGAAATTGTAGTTTTAGTTTGTTGAAATTAAGTAATTGCAGAAATTTTCATGTTTTTAAATCGTCTGTCTTAGTAGCTAAAATTTTGTATGTTTTAGTATCAAATTTTGATAAAATTTGTCCAAATTGTATTTAAATTGGTCCAAATTGTATTTGTATTTAAATTGGTCCAAATTGTATTTTTTTTGAAATTATAGTTTCAATATGTTGAAATTTGATCAAAATTCGTGTAAATTGTAGTTTTAGTTTGTTGAAAATTCGTAGTTTGTTGAAATTGTAGTTTTAGTTTGTTGAAATTAAGTAATTGCAGAAATCTTCATGTGTTTAAATCTTCATGTGTTTAAATCATCGTCTGTCTTGGTAGCTAAAATTTTGTCTGTTTTAGTATCAAATTTTGATAAAATTTGTCCAAATTGTATTTTTTTGAAAGTTTTTGTCTGTTTTAGTATCAAATTTTGATAAAATTTGTCCAAATTGTATTTTTTTTGAAATTATAGTTTCAATATGTTGAAATTAATCGTCTGTGTGTCTAATATGTGTCTTAGTGGTACTGAATCAATTTTTTAACTAAAATTGCAATTTCAACTATCAAAATCATTCGTAAATCCTAATAGTAATTATAGCAAAAATTTCTACTTCAGACAAATTTAACCAGCAAATGCAAATGGTCTAAAATTTAGCTCACTCAAGTTTAAATTCTAATTGAAACTCCATTTTCTTTTGCCAGTCTCATCACCAGCCAAGGGAAGGACCTTTTGAGTTGAATGATGTGTTTGCTATCATCAATGCTGGTCCTGCTATTGCATTAATGGCCTATGGTTTCTTCAACAAAGGCTTTGTGCCAGGTCTTTGCTTTGGTGCTGTAAGTACTGGCCTCTGTCTTGTCTGTTGTCATCATTGAACTTCGCACAATTTCAAAATTGACAGTATTCTTTAAAGACTGCTTTGATCACTGTAAATTTCAACCAAGTTTGATTTAACAGATATGTCGAGGTGATTCTCAACAACAGTATGTTAGGAACACTATTATCAAAATTAAATTTGAACCAAGTTTGAATTAATAGCTATGTCAAGGTGACTTTCAAGACAGTATGTTAGTGACACTTTTATCAAAATTTCCTCAGGGGCTTGGTATCACTGTTTTTGGGATGGCATATATGTTTGTCCATGATGGGCTTGTTCATCGCCGCTTTCCTGTTGGACCTATTGCTGATGTTCCATATCTTCTTAAGGTAGCAGCTGCACATCAGGTTTGTTCTTAGATTCTTAGTCATAGCTTTATAGATTAAAATCATTGAGAATTACTCAAACTTGTTCCTAGATTCATGGTCATAGCCTTTAATAGATTTAAAAGCATGGAGGTTTTAGAAAGTTTCTCTTGTTTATAGCTGTAGTTCTATAGATTTACAAGAATGCAGGTTTAAGAAAGTTTCTCTATAGATTTAGAAGAATGCAAGTTTTAGAAAGTTTCTCTATGTCATAGTTAGATAGATCTATAGCTATATAGATTAAAAGTATAGTTATATAGATTTAAAGTATGGAGATTTAAGATTTTTTTTTTTAATCTAAGTAGGCTGTAGCAATTATCATTGCGTGTGACTTTTAATGTAACTAATAAATCTTAAATCTTGTATAAATTTGTAATTTATTTTTAAATATAACTAATGAATCTGGTATAAATTTGTAATTTGCTTTTAAATGCAACTGCAGCTTCATCATGCAGACAAGTTTAATGGTGTGCCATATGGTCTTTTCCTTGGACCAAAAGTGAGTTGGTTTCTTCCCTTATAATTGTTTGCAACGGTGTATTTCAGATATGGCTAGAGTTATTCATGCAAGACCTTCAGTGAAGATATATTATATTGATAATTTCTTGATTTTCGAGTGTTACAGGAACTCGAAGAGGTTGGAGGACATGACGAGCTAGAAAAATTGTTTAATAGTAAAATAAAGGCCCTCCAAAAGCTCCAGTGAAGGATCTGACTTTCCTGCTTGAGTTATTTCGCACAGGTGTTCCCATTTTATATTTTCATTCATGGAGATCTCCATTTTTTTAGAGGTAAATTTGAACACATTAAGAGTGTATGCAAATTAGTATTTGAGACAAACAGTCTTAGAAAAACGCGGATTTTATCTTGTTAATGGAGATGAGACGAGATCCTTGACATAAAGGATCTAGAGCAAGATTTAATAATCTAGCTCCCGCAGATAAGAAAAACTCCATGCATATATCATAAATTGAATTTAGTTTTAACTGATACATTATGGTACATGGCCTGTTTGCAGCCTTTGTAAACTTTGGTTGAACAGGCAGTAACCAGTTCATTGAAATTCTACATGTGTTTCTTAATGAGGATTTTTATTGTAAGATTTCATTGCAAAGAACCTTTTCTAAGTCAATTCACACATAGAAAAGAGAAGTTTGGACAGCCTGCTTGGAAATGACTTTTGGGTATTATCTACCAGATTGAACCATGCATTATGCATTGACTGAAACTAGAAATAGTTGTAGAAATTTGTATCCATCATGAAATTGAAGATGATAGAATAGCAATGGATTGATAAGATATTGATGTCCATACTCGGTTTTATACAGGCAGAGCAGGTGGCGAGTTCTTCAATCTGGGGAAGGGCAAAAAGCAGACTAATTGATGGCTCGTCGGCGGCATTTCTTTGATTGGCACAAGGTCATATGATTGACATCAGGAGACTGGCTGCGGATGTGAAGATGATGGACTATGTCAATATGGAGCAGATTAGCTCTGGTATTCATCTTATGAAGTCCCTGTGCGTTAACATGTATCCATGACCTCCCGAGGTTGTTACGGTTCAGGTTTTCAGGCGTCTCAAGTTCAGATGTTTAAGTTCATGCCCTACTTATGTTAGATGGTTATGTCAAACAGTATAATTTCTATAAAAGTAGAATCGCTAGATTGCAAGGCATATGTTTATGATCATGGAGGATTTTGCCAACCGGGTATTAATGGATATATATCTTATGGAATGAGCGTAACGATAATCACTAACTTGTGTAGAATCACTTTATTTTTGGATTTATTGAGTGTTGCTGATCAAACCTATCTGTATGCAACTTCGTTTTAAATTTTGGGATTCCCTCTTCGTCAGAATATAGCACGAGAATCGGAAACCTTACGACAAATTCTTTATTGAATCAATGTGTTCGACTTCGAACTAGTTGACGTCTCCATGATAGTGGCGGGAACATGTAGGTCCTTTCATAATAAAAAAATGCTCAGTTTTCTTAGTAGACAACATCAAATCTCGGAGTCGCTATACATGTCGACATTGAGTAAACATTGAAGGATCTCATATATTTTCTTCAACCATTTCTGATTTTTGTACCTGTTGAATTCAGAGACAAGAAACAAACATTATTATAAACAACACAGTTTTAATGTGGTTTTAATATGGTAAAATCTTAGAAGGGGAAAGCTGCAAAGTATTAAGCTAATTAATCAGTGGAGATTACATGACAGACATTTAGCCTCACGGCTTACCGCTATGTTAGGTATCTCAAACCATGCACTATATATTTATACTTAGTTACAAAAACTAAGTTACTTATCCCAAACCATGCACTACATACTTATACTTGGTTACAAAAACTTCTGTATATACTACATACTTATACTTGGTTACAAAAACTTCTGTATATAGTTAGTTGTCATTATTAACACTACAATACCACCATCTCCTCCTCCTTGGGGTTTGAAATTTGAAAAAAGAACATGATTCTTTTCCAACAAACAAAGAGTGAAATTTCTACATTGCTCAAAACTTAATTTTTCAATGGTGGATGGCCCATTTTGTTCTGCAATGAGCACTTGCTTGGGAGAAGGTCAAGACTACTTTTATTCCAATTTAGCAAAATCGAGGGTGAGAAGTTCGGCCACCGTTAAGGTAGCGAGACTTCATCTCTGCAATAGTTGATGTAGATCGAACACGAACCATTGAAGTACATTGGACTACTGGAGGAGATTACAATCCACATCCTTTTGGGTTTATCAATGACTTTTCCCATGAATGTTATTATTGCCGTAGAGAAAAGAAACGAGGAACAAAGAATTGGAATACACTGTGGAAGTAGTTCATTGTCAATTTGAATGGAGGCCTAGTCGATGATATTGCTAAAATTGCAGAGATATTGAAGAATATGTACGAGTTTGCGCAGAAGCAAACATCCACGGGGAATGCGAGGTTGGTATTTCAATTGTCATCTCCTGAAAATGAGGATCTTATCTCTGATAATAAAACAAAAAAAAGTAAATAAACGATGTGTAGATAGAAGAAAAACCAATAGATTAGAAATGCATAGAAGGCACAACACGACCCTTGAAGAAGATGAATGCATAGAAGGCACAACATGACCCTTGAAGAAGATGAGGGAGAGAAGCCAAATACTTAGAGACCGTCGACGGCTAGGATGAGAGAACAAGGATTGAGGCTATTTCCCTACTTAAGGGAAAATGTCGATGTTTTCACCTACAATTATATGATTTTAAGGGTATTCCTAAGGAGCCTAGGGGGTTGAATTGAACTTCACCCTCAATCAATGCTAAAGCTTGTAAGATGGGGTTTTAAGGAATAAATCTAAAATATAAAGCAAAGGTATATGGGAACATCAATGTATGGTGAATGTTGATATCATTTAGTCCATAAAGGAAAGGATTTTTAAATGTTGAATCAAGTACTAATTGAAGACTCCTTCCTTGCACCTTTTACAAAATAAGCTTTAGGAGTTGAGGGAAGAGATATTTTTTCCTACCTTAATGGATATCCAAGATATATCGAAGTATAATACAACATTCACCACTAAATGGGGAACCTATCTTTTTTGGAGAATGTCATTCGACTTAGTTAATGCACCAACATATTTCTCTTGAATGATCTAAAAATCTTGAAAGACTTCATCCATAATTCCTAGGAGGTATATCTATAAGATTGGGAACCATTTGGGTGTCGAAAAAATCATATCTTTGACCTCATAACCATGTTGAATAGGTGCAAGGAAATTAGAGTATCTTTGAACCTAAAAATAGTGCCATTTTTTGTAGTCTTTCAAAAAGATCTCGTGACACATAATCTCAAAGGAAGGTTTGATGATAATTCCTCATAAGGTAAAGGTAATGAGTGGCCTAGAATCTCCAACTAACCCATTGAAGGTTAGGTCAATCCCAAGACATAGAGGGTATTATCAAAGGTTTCCTAGCTGATATGAGTGAATAGGATGCTTGATGGAGATGTTGTTGAAGAAAGAGACACCATTTATTTGACATAAAAATGTTAATGAACTTTTGAGATATTCAAGGACAAAATCACGAATGTGTAGATCCCGCAATGTCCCAATTGGACTAAGTCATTTCATGTGCATGTCGATGCCTTGAGATCACTATTGAAGATGAAAGATGTCGTCACACAACCTAATGATAAAGGAATGGTTCACTAGATTTACTTTGCAAGCCTAAAATTATCACCAATAAACCTTTAGCAAATGGGTTGTTTCTATTAGCAAGAATACCATCTCAAACCACACATATACACCATGGATTAATGGAAAAACACAGTACATGTCACTCTTTCTGTTAGTTTTTCAACATTAAGCTAGCATTATTAGGATCTTTAACTGAGAGAATAACAAGCACAGCAATCAAACACAAGAGACAATGAACACAGTGTTTTTCCTCACGGAAACCATAAATAGAGAAAACCCCGCAACTTCCTCAGAGATAGAATCAACACCAAAATAGAAAAGCCCAAAATAGTAAGTGATCTCCCAACAGCAGTAACCTTCTTCTTATCTAGCCCCAGTGTCTTCTCCTTCCTCAACTATGTGCTACACTTGAGTGTGTATGAGATGTGTGCTAAATAGAGAAGTCACTTCTCTATTTATACTGCTTCCCAGCATGACTAAAACCCTACTAGGGCCAACTTCACCAAGTGAGTCTAATAACCCTAGTGCCCCAGAACTGCAGGGACTTTAACCCTTAGACAATAGGAGGGTTACCCACAATGACTTGACATGACTTGTTTACATTATAGATCCTCTCGATCGAAACATCAGGGCATGACAACATGACCCAATTACATAATAGATACATCCCGGAATAAACATCAGGTTACAAGACATAAGATAAATAGATGAATACATTCTGAAGTTACAAATACATCAACACTCCCTCTTAACTAGGAAGGTATTCTTTCGACACAATTTTCAGCACTGGTCTTCTTCTCTGCATCAACTGGATCATCTCGTCATCTTCACCTTCAAGTCTTCTTAGTTTTCAAGTCTTCTTTGTCTTCGAGTCTTCTTTGCCTTCAAGTCATCTTCTTCTTCATCACGGGATCTGCATCATCATGACTACTGGCTCATCACTGTTGGATCATCACTCGATCTAGATCGTCATCAAGTCTGGATCATCATCACATCTAGATCATCACTTGATCTGGATCATCATCACAACTGGATCGTCACTTGATCTGGATCGTCATCAAGTATGGATCATCACATCTGGATCACTTGATCTGGATCATCATCAAGTCTAGATCGTCATGCTATCTCAGAATGGTATTATCTCAATTCTTCTCGTCACAGGAAGTTCTACAGAGTCAATCCTGTAGGCCTTCCCTTCATGTAGGTCTTCATCAGTGCTTATATCTGACACTTAAGTCAGAATGGCCTGCCCAACTCTTACATTTGACCTCATCCTGTTAGAAAGGCACGCCCAACACTCACATTTGATCTCATCCTATCAGAAAGGCCCAGCACTCACATCTGACCATGTGTAAACACATCACGCCAGAATGGCTCAGCACTTATATCCAACCATGTGCAAGCACACCGCATCGGAAAGGCTCTGCACTTACATCCGACCATGTCTGAGGACATCGCATCGGAAAGGCTCGGCACTTACAATCAACCATGCTCAAAAGCACCGCATCGAAAGGGCTCAACACTTACAATCGACCATGCTCGAAAGCACCGCATCGAAAGGGCTCTGCACTTATATCTGAACATGCCCGAAAGCACTGCATCGAAAGGGCTCTGCACTTATATCCGACCATGCTCGAAAGCACCGCATCGGAAGGGCATGCACTCACATCTGATCATGGAGGAAATAATCCTACCATCGCATTAGAATGGCCCCCAATCCTAGACTGAGATACCTGGTAACTGACCAGGTGCCTCCATTCCCAGAATGGAAATTGCCCTTACATCTGACCTACTCGTCAAAATGGCCAACGCTCACATCTGACATGGGAGGAACCTAATCCTTTAGCCATGATAGAATGGTTCAGCCCTTACATCTGATCAAGTGGGAACACATCCCTCTCTCACATAAGAATGGATTCTCAGTCCTAGACTGAGTTTTCCTGGTAGCTGACCAGGCACCTCCATTCCCATAATGGCAACAACACTCATATCTGATCACTTAGGAACCAATCCTACAGTCGCATCGGAATGGCTCAGCACTCATATCTGACATGTAAGGAACCAAATCCTCTCACCATGACAGAATGGCTTAGCCCTTACATCTGACCATGGAAGGAACTTAATCCTCTCCCATGTCAGAATGGCTCACGGACTCATCACTTCCCTTTGGAGGGAACATTGATCTGGAGAACACCAAGCTTCTCCCTAAAGTACTCAAAATTCACCCTAGCCAATGGCTTCGTCAATACATCAGCTATCTGATCATCCATCACAACATACTGGAGCTTCACTGCTCCCCTCTGCACCATATCCTTAATATAGTGATACTTGATCTCGATATGCTTTGACTTTTCATGGAACACTGGATTCTTTGACAACTTCACGCAACTCTGGTTGTCACAATGTATACAAGTAGCATCCATCTAGAGATCAAATAAATCAGACAGTAGCTTCTGCATCCATACTGCCTCACAACTAGCTAAATAAGCTGCGACATACTCTGCTTCAGCTGTACTCAGTGCCACACAGGATTGCTTCCTGCTAAACCAAGAGATCACACCTGATCCCATATTGAAGCAACATCCTGAAGTGCTCTTCCTATCGATGGCATTGCCTGCCCAATCTGAATCAACATAACCCTCCAGGTTAATCTTCTGATTCGACTCATACTTGAGCCCATAATCAACTGTACCCCTCAGGTACCTCAGAATATGCTTTGCAGCAATCAAGTGAACATTTCTCGGATCTGTCAAGAACTGGCTCAAGGTGTTCATAGCAAAGCAAATGTTTGGTCTCGTGTTCATCAGATACATCAAGGACCCAATCATCTGATGATACATCATAGCATCAACCGACTCTAATGAAGCATCGCTCAATAGCTTCAGGTTCGATGCCATAGGTGTGGCCATGGATTTTCAGTCCATCATCCCAAACCTCTTCAGGCTCTATACTGCATACTTCCCTTATCCAAGGAAGATTCCATCTGCACTTTGCCACACCTCCATGCCTAGGAAATAATGCATCATACCCAAGTCCTTCATCTTGAACTTGGCAGCAAGCTTTCTCTTCATATCAACAATCAACCCATCCATACCTATCACAAATAGATCATCTAAATATAGTAGGAGCATCACTGGGTTTCCATCTTCAACCTTGTAGTACAGGTTGGAATCTGCTTTACTCTTGGTAAAGCCCAAGCTGGATAGAAAGTTTTCAATCCTGCCGTACCAAGTCCTGGGTGCCTGTTTCAAACCATACAGGGCTTTCTTCAATCTGCATACATGAGACTCTCTGCCATGTGTCTCAAAACCGAGTGGTTATTCTACATACACTTCCTCTTCTACTACACCATTCAAGAAGGCAGTCTTGACATCCATCTGGTGTATCTTCCATTTCATCACTGCAGCCAGAGCTAGTACTGATCTGATGGAAGTGTATCTGGCTACATGTGCAAAGGTTTCTACATAATCTATTCCTTCTTTCTGAGAGAAACCCTGAGCCACAAATATTGCTTTATATTTTTCAATGCTACCATCTGCAACATGCTTGATCTTGTAGATCCATTTGGAAGTCACAACTAACTTCCCTTCTGGTCTTGGGACAACATCCCAAACATCATTCTTCATGATCGATTGGTACTGTTCAATCATAGCATCTTTCTATTCTTTCCGTTTTTCCGCTTCTTCATAACTGGAAGGTTCTTTATCAATGAAATCACATAGTAAAGCTACATACCCAGAGCAGGATCTGGTCCTCTTTCTTTCTCTGTGATTCTCTTCTGGAGCCCCATATCTTTCCGCACCTTAGATAATTTCTCATACCCAAGCAGGTTTCCTCTTATGAGGATTATTCTCCAAAGGTGGATCTACAGGTCTTTGTGGTTCTTCAAATTCTTGATCTTCTTCTTGAGTTTCTTCGTTCATGGTTGTATCATGAATTCTGGGTGCTTCTGCTTCTTCAGGTTCTTCAGCAGGTCTCTTTCTATATTTGTTGTAAGCCGTGTCTTCGTCACATCCCTGCTGATGTTAATCTTCTTGTATCCTGGGAAATAGATTCTGTAAGCCTTCGAGCTATCAGAGTATCCCACAAATATACCCTTCTTTCTTGAAGGATCTAAGTTTTGTTCTCTTCTCTTTTGGAATGTGTATGTATACAGGACAACTAAATATTTTGAGATGGCTGACTTCTAGTTTCTTGCCAAAGAAGACTTCTTCAGAAGTCTTGTTCTTGAGTACTCTATGTGGAGTATGGTTCTGTACATACACCATTGTTTTGGCAGCTTCCGCCCAAAGATGCATAGGAAGATCTTGATCATGAAGCATAGCTCTTGCAGCTTCCATGATAGTTCTATTCCATTCCGCAATCCCATTCTGTTGAGGATTATAAGGAGTGGACAACTCCCTCTTAATCCCTGATTCTTTACATAGCTATTTGAATTCATTTGAAGTGAATTCTCCGCCATTATCTGATCGAAAAGTCTTGATCTTCTTTTCAGTGTGATTCTCGATCAAGGCTTTGAATTCCTTGAACCTGTTGAATACTTTGTCTTTGTTCTTCATGAAGTAAACCCACGTCTTCCTAGAAAAGTCATTAATAAAAGAAACATAATATACATACCCTCTTAGTGATCTTAATGACATAGGACCGCATACATCAGAGTGGATGATTTCCAATATTCCTTTTGCTTTGCTTTCACTACTTGGAAATGTCTTCTTTGTGTTCTTTCCTTTCGCACATCCTTTGTAGACCCCATCTTGTTTTGCTTGTATTTCTGGAAGACCTTCAACAACTTTGCTTGCAAGAGGTAGTGCTCTGTAATGCACATGTGCAAGCCTTCTATGCCATTGTTCATTTGGCTCTACTGTGTCATGGACCAAGGCTTGTTATGGATGGCCCTTCAATTTGTACAAACCTCCTTCTTGTTCACCAATCACTATTGCATCATCAATAGTCTTTCCTTTTGGCCACATGATGACTTGACCATCTATGAATGCAACCCTCAATCCTTTTGCATCTAATGTTGATATGGAGAGAAGGTTCTTCTTGAGTCCTGGCACAAACAAAACTTCCTTCATTGTTATAAACTTTCCAGATTCTAGCTTATAGAAAGATTCGCCACTACCTTTTATTGGATATTGGTAGTCATCTCCTAGCTTCACCTTGTGAGGTGATTCATGTTCTGAAAGTTTAATAAAGGATTCCTTGAATCTAGTCATATGTTTGGAAGCCCCACTATCTATAATCCAATCATCACTTCCATGAGTAATGTTTCCCGTGAGAGCGGAGATCAAAACATATTCATCCTCGCTTGGAGAATCTTCACTTTCATATCTGGTTCTCTTTGATGAAGGTTCATCATCCTCTGTAGCATGAGCATGATGTCTTCTTTTGTTTCCCTTCTTATTGTGAGAGATACTTTTATTCTTAGGACAATCTCTAGCAAAGTGTCCTCTTTCATCACATGTATAACAAATGTACTTAGACTTATCTCTAGGCTCTAGAGTTATTCCTATGATGAGAGTACTTACTTCTGTGATGGCTAGATCTGGGTTTCTTGGATTGTACTGTGAGAGCTTGATCTTCACTTCCCATCTTCTCTTCTCGAGCTGCTCTCTGAGCTTCTTCTTGAGAACATTCTTCCCACAGTCTACTGAACTTGACTAACTTCTTTCTAGCACAGATCCCTTGAATGAAAGAGTCCCATGTCCTAGGGAGACCATTCAAGGTGGTCATCACAATTTCTGCATTCTCCACTTCTTCATCTACTGCTTCCAATTGTTCCTTGATCTGAGAAACCCTTGTGAAGTAAGACTAGATGGTCTCTGCATTCTGGATCTTCACATTCTTCAGTTGATTCCTCAGAGTCATCTTTCGGTTTATGTTCTTCCCTTCAAACAATTTGGTTAGGGCATCAAACATAGCTTTAGGTGTCTTGAGAGAGGACACCTGTGGGATAAGGTGATCCTTGATAGAATAAACAATGATCCTCTTTTCCATAACCAACTTTTTCTTATGTAAGGACTTAGCCTCATCTCCCTCTGGAACTGGAACCTCCTTATGGATGTAGGAGTCCAACTCATTCTCTTCCAGGACTAGGGAGATCCTATACTTCCAGGCTCGGAATTTATTAGCTCCCTCAAGCTTTTCATCAAGCTTGGTATGATGAGACATCTTAACTGAGAACCTCAAATGGAAATACAAAATATTTAGATCTTACCAGGTCAAGATGTCGGATTTGGATTTGGAGCTGAAAATCATGCAGTGTTGGATCAGGAGCAAATTAGGGTTTTGATTTTCCAAAGTTCTGTCCAACCAATTGCTTTGAAATTGATCCCTAACTTCGATTTTGGGGAGGAGATCAATCCAGGCCTGGGCTCACTGAAAAATTCCTCTTCTGTGAAAAGCCCTAATTTCCGATAGTAGTGTTGGGTCCAAAACTGAAAAACCTCAAAATTGGATTTTGCTTCGACAGAAATATGCGCCCTAAGGAGGAGAGTTATTCCAGCTTAGTTTTGTTGAAAATCTGTGGAGGAAGATCCACAAACTAGGAAGCCCTAGTTCCTGTAGCTGCACAATGTCTTCTTCTCGGGTTAGCTCTGATACCATGTTAGTTTTTCAACATTAAGCTAGCATTATTAGGATCTTTAACTGAGAGAATAACAAGCACAATAATCAAACATAAGAGACAATGAACACAGTGTTTTTCCTTGGGGAAACCATAAATGGAGAAAACCCTGCAACTTCCTCAGAGATAGAATCAACACCAAAATAGAAAAGCCCAAAATAGTAAGTGATTTCCCGACAGCAGTAACCTTCTTCTTATCTAGCCCCAGTGTCTTCTCCTTCCTCAACTATGCGCTACACTTGAGTGTGTATGAGATGTGTGCTAAATAGAGAAGTCACTTCTCTATTTATACTGCTTCCCAGCATGACTAAAACCCTATTAGGGACGACTTCACCAAGTGATTCTAATAACCCTAGTGCCCCGGAGCTGCGGAGACTTTAACCCTTAGACAATAGGAGGGTTACCCACAATGAATTGACATGACTTGTTTACATTATAGATCCTCCTGATCGGAACATCGAGGCATGACAACATGACTCAATTACATAATAGATACATCCCGGAATAAACATCGGGTTACAAGACATAAGATACATAGATGAATACATTCTGAAGTTACAAATACATCAACATTTTCTATTTTCATTGCACTCTGGTTATGATGTTCTGTAAGTGATATGTAACTAGCGAAGAGCTTATTGCCATGAAAAGGGTTTGGCGAGTTTGATTGGGGCTCATGCAAGAGTGGTTTCTTTTAGGTGGGCTTTGTGGTTTGTGTTGGTTAGTGTCTCGTAGGGCTTTTGTTCTCTTTTTATTTTGCCTTTTTCCTTGGAGTTCAGCTAGGCTTCAAGCTTATCCTAGTACCAACCAGGTTAATCAAGTGGGAAGCCCGAAGATGTCAGTTTTGGATCCCTGGTACTCTGACTCTTTTTTAGGGTTTGGAAAGTGTGGTTTCTTTGTTTCTTTATCTTTGTCTTTTTAGGGTTTGGTGGAGAATATGTCGAGATTCGGGTTGGTGGATTATGAGTTGGGGTCAAGATGTTGAGAAGAAGGTAGTTGTTGGATGGTGGATATTGTTCCCTCACCGGCTTCTGTGGAGGAAGTGGCTATTGTCCCTAGGGTTGCTAGTAAGCCACAAAAACCGAGTTTGCCAGTAGTGATTGAAGGGATAGTTGATGGGGGTGAAATAGGGCATCGGTTGGTGGATGGTTTTTTGAAAAAGGATGGGACTTCATCCTCGAAAAAGGGTCAGTGGAGGAAAAAGGATTAGCTCCGTTTTAAAAAAGTAAAGAGTGGTAGACCACTTTGTGTTTTGGAGGGGGACGTGACCTATGAGATGGTTTCCAACCTATCTGATCGGGCATTGGTAGGAAAATTTGAGACCATACAGCTGACTAGGGATGCGATTATAGCTTGGGTCAGGAAGAAATTGAAGCCTTTCGTAGCTAATATCCCTAGGGTTATGACCCTAGTAAATGGATGGGTTGTCTTCCACTTTATGCCGTTGGAGGATGAGATAGCAGTGGAAAAACGCTACTAGGTCATTGACAGAGGTTCACTGGTGCTTGCAAGGTGGAATATGACTTTCGATCCCTGGAAATCTATTTTAGCGTGTCGTCATCTGTGGATGATACTGTAGGATATGCCATTATTTTGTTGGAATGTCAAAGGTTTCATGAGCATAGCGAACTCTGTCGATTCTTTCATCATGGTAGAAGCGAGAACGATGCATGGGGCAGAGCATATGGCTCCACAGGTATCAGTAGATTTGGATGTTTCAAGGGGTCTTCCAATAGAGGTTGAAGTGGGCTAGGAGTCGTGCAGCACTTGGACTATTGGAATGTGCCATTTTGGTGCTTCAAATGTAAGGGGGTCGATCATCAAAGGGCTAAATGGACGTGTTCTTTCTTCTAAAATGGATGAAATTGTTCTGGAACCAAAGGATCTGATCAAAGATGTGATAGAGGAAATTAGTTTGTTGGTCCCCATCGATTTGGATTCGGAAAAAAGGTTCGTTGGTAGGATCACTGATAATATACCTTCTTTGTTAAAATTTATGGGGATGGAAGATATTATTGCATCGTTTTCTGGTGCGACTAGTTCTAAGCTGATTGTGGAGGATGTGGGGGTATCGTCATGTAATAATCATGAAAAAGAGACTGTGGAGGGTCTTCTGATGGAGGATATGAAGCCTACCATGGCACAAGTATCTTCTTCTGAGGCATAGACCTCGAAAATCAAAGGGGGGAGGGTCGACGGGGAGTCCTTCTGCTCTATATGGTGGAAGATTTGAAGTTAAGGTTAGGTCATTGTATGAGCTGGGATTGCCATGTTTTTCAGCATAGAATGACGATTCATATTCACGGGCACTTAGAGAAGCCACTGCCCATAGTGTGGTTCGACTATAATTTTGTTGTCCTTCAATATAAGGGGCTTTAGCAGCGACCCAAAATGCTCTTCTTTAAAACGTTTAATGGGGGACATTCATCCTGATGTCTTATTCCCTCAAGAAATGATGGAATCTACCACAGATGATTGTATTTCTTTTCTTAACATTGCACCCAGTTGGCATGTTTGTGTTGTTGATGCTGCAAGGATGTCAGGGGGAACACTGGTGGCTTGGAATCCAGCGGTGGCCAGCTTTAGTGCATTTACTACTTATGCAGGAATTTTCATGGAAGGGCAGTTCCTGGGTTATTCCAAGAAAGTAAGGTTGATGAATGTATATGCACCATACTAGAACCGAAGTGTTTTTTGGGATGAGGCGGTACATGCCGGGTGGTTGAATGATCCTACATTGGTTTGGGAGGGGATCTCAACTTCACGCTTCATCTGACGGAAGTTTGGGGGAAAGGTAAAATTTTTGACCCTCTGTCTGGTTATTTTGCTTAGATTATAGAAGAGGCAAATTTAGTGGACGTGATGCCAGCATCTCTTGTCCCCACTTGGAAGAATGGGCGTTGTGGAAATGAAGGATTGGAAAAGAGGCTAGATAGATTTCTCATGGACGAAGAATTATCAGAGGGTATGGGGAGGTATAGGACCTAGGAACATGTGACGTGGATCTCAAATCACAAAGCTATATTCTTGCAGATGGATTTCGACTATGAAAAAATTCTTTATCCCTTTAAATTTAACCAAGTGTGGCTGGAGGATGACGGGTTTTGTGTGTTGGTGCATAAATTCTGGAACAGTTGTGAAGATGGTGGGGGCGGTCGAGAATGAACAATCTGGTTTCAAAGTTTCATAAATTAAAACTAGAGGTAACAAAATGGGAAAGGGAAAAAAAGAGGGTGAATGCGGTGGGTTTATTAAAGATTGAGGAGGACATACAATTGTTGGAGGAAGGCACAGATGCTTATTTCTTTCACGATTCAAAGGGAGATGAGGGTTATTGAATTGGAGACACAAAACAAGCTTTGATTCGGGTGAAGGAAGAAATGGTGAGACAGAAAAGCCGTGCTATTTGGATGCATGTAGGTGATAATAACTCAATTTTTTTTTCATAATTTTGCATCTACACGTAGACGAAACAATTCAGTTTGGGAATTGTCAATCTCCAATGGTGAAATAATTACTGGTGATAAAGGGCTAAAGGGGATGGTGGTTGACCACTTCACAAGAATATACTCTAACGTTACTCATCCAAATTTGTTGGGCCAATTAAAGGTAATTAAATTGTTCCCTCAATTCTTTGAAGCTGAGGACTATGAGAAGATAGGTGGAAGGGTATCCTTGGAGGAGGTAAAGACCACACTGGATAATTTTGCTAGAGACAAAAGTCCCAGTTTGGATTGTTGGATCGTGGAGTTCTATAGGAATTTTTTTTATTTGTTGGGGCTAGAGATGGTGGAAGCTATTGATGAAACTCGAAGGAGGGGTGATATTACAGGTATTTTAAACTCAACTTATCTCACTATTATCCCTAAGAAAGATCATCCAAATACTTTTCATGACTTCCGACCGATTGCTCTTTGTAATCTTTTATACAAGGTTATATCAAAATTCATTGTTGGTCGAATGAAGCCTTATTTGGACAAACTCATATCTGAAAACCAATTTGGTTTTTTATCAGATAGACATTTATAGGATGTAGTAGGACCATCACAAGAGTGCTTGCACTCTTTAAAGATATCTAATAAAATATCTTTCATCCTTAAGCGTGACTTGGTTAAAGCTTAGGACAGACTTGACTGATTTTTTCTAAGGCTCATCCTTGTACAAATTGGTTTATCTTGGGAGTTATGCCCGTGGATAATGGGTTGTGTAACATCGGTTAGGTATGGTATTTTGATTAATGGATCATGAACACCTTTTTTTCCCAGGTGTAGAGGATTACGTCAAGGGTTCCCTCTCTCACCTTCTTTATTCATCTTAGCAATTGAAGGACTGAGCTTGCTGCCGAAAAACACAAAAGAAAAAAGAGAGATCAAAGGGGTAAACTTTGCAGGTATTATCAACATTACCCATCTTATTTTTGTTGATGATATTTTGTTATTTGGTAACGGTTTAGTGGAGGAATGGGATGCTTTCCATTCCTTCGTGGCACTCTTTTGTGACTCGTCAGGACTAGAGGTTAGTAGTGAAAAGACTTGCTTCATTACAGCAAATATGAAAGAGGAGGAATGTGAGGCACTACAACAGAAGAAACATTACCAGATGGTTGGTTTTATGGAAGGTTTTAAATATTTAAGATTTTTCCTAAAGCTTTTATGGGTATTCGATGAAGGAATGGAAACGACTGATTAAGAAGGTTGTTTGGAAAGTAAAGATATGGTCTGGCCGGTTTCTTAGTTTAGGTGGTAGATTGGTGCTAATCAAGGTTGTTCTGTAGGGCATCCTGGTTTTTTGGTTTTCCCTATACAAGGTGCCGACATCTATTCTAAAGATCACCAGGAGGTATTTTTATTTTTAGTTTTTATGGGTAGATAAAACTTCGGGAGGAAATTTTAATCTGTGTGTGTGGGAGATCATTTCAAAGTTGATTATTATGGGTGGATGGGGGATCAAATGCCTATCTAGATTTAATGCAGCCCTTTGTGCTACTAGTTTGTGGAGAGGTTTATTTAATAAAGGGTTGTGGGGTAAGATCTTAAAGGCAAAATACATGAAGAGGATTTCACCAGATCTCTAGTTCAAGAATGTTGAAAAGAGAAGAGGATGTTTCTTTGCCATTTAGATCAGTTTTATGGACTATTTTCCGGTGATCAATGATGTTATAGCCTAGGCAGTGGGCAGGGGGATCCTTGTTAATATTGGATTAGATCTGGTTATTGGACTGGATGAAATTTTTACGTTGTCAAAAAATCTGCTTTCACTATTGCACCAAAGGATTTCGTTGTCCTTCAATATATCTGGAAGGTGAGCAGTGGTGGATTATATCACTAGTGAACGTCGAAAGAGTTACATCTGGAAGGGGATTTAGGGGAATAATAGTCCAGGTTTATTGAAAGGTTGATTCATGCCGGTGTGTTTCTATCAGATAGTCCGAATAAGCCTGTATGGCAATGTAACAACACTGCTGGTAATGTCAATGAAAACTGGCATATGAACATCTTTTGAAAAATGATGTTGAACCTGTGGAGTGGTGGTGGAATTTGTGGGTGTGGAAAGCTGCAACCCTGCTAAAAATCAAACTTTTTGGTTGGCAGAGTCTGAAATTTCGCATTCTGACATGGGATCATTTACAAATCAGAGGATATTTTAGACCAAATCACTGCTGCCTATGTCAAATAGAAGTTGAAAGTATTGATCATTTTTTTCGCAGGTGTGTGTTCTTCAGATTAGTAATGATGACTATTGGAAAGCACTACAAGTTCTTGAGTAGTTGGGACAGAGGAAAATTTAAGGAGGACCTTTTCAATTGGATCACTAAGGAGAAACAGCTCAAAGACCTCCCATTGTTTATCTTTTCGGGTATATGGAAAATTCGCAACAAAGTATTGTTTGAAGATCAGTGGAGTTTCTCGATGAGGGTATTTTCTAGCATTATTGGTGAATTTGGTGATTGGATTAAGCCATTGAAGATGCAGAAGTGTCGTGTTTTACAGTAGCCTATTTTCCTTGAAGGGTGGCCCATAGGATATTTCGATGGGGTTGAGAAAAATGGAGTATGTGGAGCTAGTTTTATTATCAGAATAAACAACCAGGATGCCATAAAGATCTGGATGAAGGATCGTCTTAGATCAAACACAAGAGATGAAGTGTTTCCCTTATGGGCATTGCTTTCAGTTGCAGGTAGGAGAGGGATAAGGCAGATTGTTGTTGCGGGGGACTCAAATATAGTTATAGGCTGGGAAAAAGGGGACACAAAAATATAGAATATCAGACTGTTGATATCATCCTTTTCAGACGTCTCTTTCCAGCATGTCTTTCCTGAACTCAACACTAAGGCATACCTTTTATCGAAGGTTGGTATAGGGATTATGGATTGCATTTTCCATAATGAGGTATGGAGGGATGACAAGCTGGTGTGTAATTTTTCTTGGGCCTTTGTTTAGACATATCGGTATGCAATGGAGGGTTTTGTCTTGTCAAGGTATGCACTCTGTAGATTGCAGCATTAGGTTTTCTGATATTAATCGTTTTATTAGAGGGTGGATGTGAAAGGAAATTATAATGTTTGAAATTGGGAGAAACATATGTTTTGTGTGTTTATATGCCAAATTGTAAAAACTGGAAAATGCACAGGCATAATATGTAACTGGTTTATACTTTATTAATATATAAGATAAACTTTTTTCCTTGTGAAAAAAATCACTGATAAAGAATTAGTATAATACAATTTTGAAATTATTTATTGGCAAACAAGTTTAATTTTTATGTCGTTCATCCAACTTTGAAGTACATAATTAATAATTCAATACTATTAAGGAGGCTCAGTGAATGGTTGATGTTGTTCCAAGAATAGGACTTTGATATTTTTATTGAACCCCAAAAAATTCTCTCTAATCCAAACACTTTTTTTGGTTGGACAATGGGAAACACGAGGAAAAATATGACAAATAATTCCCCTATGCTAGTCTATTGAAAGTACACACATCATCAAGGTAACCTAGAATATGTCTAATATTTCTTACTACACAAATAAGTGCTCGAAGGAATAAACATAACTTTACAGGCAATGCCTTTAAAAACCACTAAAGTTTTCATATCCTTATAGGTAACTTATATTAGGCATGCATGGATGACAAGTTTAGACCAACTAGTAAGAGAATCCCACTCTAATATTGTTGGAAGAAACTTTCCTCACCAAGCACTGTGTAGAAAATAGTTTGAATGGTGGTCAATCAATTTCAAAAACTCTCTGAAATAGGTGAAGAATTGCATGCAATGTCAAAAAGTTGGTACCAAGACATATATAATAAATTCCACACGATCGTTTTGATGCAACCTTTGGAACATCTAATGATTGATTTTATTGAACATTGTGTACACCACAAAGAAAATTCCATTATTATTGTGGCCATGAATATGTTCACTAAGTGGGAAAGGGTTAGTGTAGTGGCATTGCAAGAAACTACAAAGTTCTTGTTCGAAGAAATAATCTAGGTTTGGGTGCCTAATACAAGGAACTTTCGATGAAGATATTCATAATAGTAGTCCATGCTACCTTACCAAAAATGGCCAAGAATAAAGGACAAATAAAGTTCTATTGTTTATATTCATGAAATTTTATAATTTAAATAGAATGGATTTGATGACCAATTACATAATGCTCTCTAGGAATATGGAAGAAACGGTTAGGATAAACTCCGTTCAGGTGAACCTTCTAAAAGAAGCAATCATGTCAATCGAGCAATTGGTACCATCTCTATGGATGACTGATGTGAAAATGTTGCAAATTGAGATGTTCATTGAAATCAACTTAGAGGAGCTTGAAAATATCAATGAACACTGACCATGGACCACTTTCAACAAGAAATGACCATGTATATGATGATGAGGTTTGGTTATTCCAACAAGTTGAATAAACAAAAATTCAAAGAACTTCAACAATTTCGTTTCAACAATATCAAGAAGAAATACAAGGTTGAGAAGTTAAGTTATCGACGGTTGGGATCATACAAGTTGAAGAAGGGGTACAACAATGGCTCAACGATACCGAAAACCTTGGAAGGGATACCTTATGTTAGAGGAGTAAATAGTTTTTTTATTGAAGTGGTTCTTCAATTTAAGAACAAGGTATTCAATATTGACAATTGGATAACTTTTTAGTTGACAAATTTGGGAAGAAGGCCATGTTGAGGTAGAAAATATATGTTATATTATGAACCAATTTAATCCATAAAAAGGGTTGGTGGATGAAATTTCCAAAGTAAGAAAATAATATTAATTCAATTGTTATCTATTGGAAAAGGTGCATAATTATTGGGTGTTTGCAAGGATGGAAACCCCATAATCCCATCCTATATGCAACCTGCAATAGCCCAATTTTAACCCTATGGAAACTCTGATTTTGACTTTGTATATGTTGTAAATATGTATTTCATTTTGATATTTTGTACTATGCCATGAGATAGACTTACCTTGGTAATTTTGGAAAAAAATATCAGATCATTACTTTTTAATGGCAAAAAAAGTAGTTTCCAAGGCTAACTAGGGGGAGGAAATCGATAGGGATATGGATCCACTAGCGAAGAAGGGTAAGGGAGTCTAATGGAAGGAGTGACCTATGCATTAATTCCTTACCCAATCCATAGGCCTCCTTCATTTGATTGACTTATTAATCTTATGTTATGTTAAACTTGATTTAAGAACCTAGTTAAATGAAGAAGAGGTGTGCTCAGGACAAGAATTTGAATAAACATGACTTGGAAGAATTTCATCGTGGTCTTTTAAACAACAATGGGAGAAAATACAAGGTTGAGAAGTTAATATATGGATGGTTAGGGTCATACAAGTTGAAGAAGGTGTACGATAATTGCTCAATCATTAGGCTCCTACCCTAACCCACTTTACTTTAGGAGTTAGTCATACATTGTATTCGACCATCTTTTTGAAATAAGGTCAAGAAGTTACTGGTGAACAATCAATGTAGAAAAGGGAACCTATTTATTAATTAATATCCTCTAGGAAGTTGGCACTTGCTAATTATTTGACCATGTCAAGTAGTTAGAGTTTTGGATATGGGAAGCCTATTTAAATACCAACAAGGCTATGAAGGGTTCTATCGAGAATTAATGTAATGGAGCTTTGATCAAGTGAAACTTTTCGCTACCTTAAGAGGCCTAAGAAAATTGCTTCCCAAAGTTATTCTCATAATATAAATCTTATTTCTTGCCATATTTATCTCTCTTATCTAATGTTTCTTGTTTTCCTCTATAAATTCTGGTTTATTGCATTTTAACCTCTATATATCTTATTTTGTTTAAAGTTTCAAGGCAAAAGAACACCACAAGTGGTATCATATCCACATTCCTAATCCACACACCTACCATATTTCATAGTTTTTTTAGGTTATCACAATAAGGAAAATACCTTATAGAGGAGGTTTCTAATGTTACAAGATGGGCCAAAATTGTCAAAAAAACCTTCGTTATAACCTTCACAAATTGTACCAAATGGTTTAGCAGAGATTTTTATAGAAATTTATTATAACTAAAAAAATCAGTGCACAAATTCTTTAACTTAGGAATATTTTCGATGCACTTTATTGAATTGAATGCATTGGTGCATACAAAGTTAAAAGGATCTGATGCATACAAAATTAAAAGAACCAGTGTATTTTAATAGAAGCAAACACCGGTGCATACAACTACCTTAATGGCACCAGTGCTCGATAACTTTATGCGCAGTGCTCTATAAGTTTGCATGCACCAGTGTTTTATAAGAAATATCACACCATTGATTATGTCCTTTTATAATGCATTGGTGCTGGCAGGGAAGGAAAACACACCTGTTGAGTTAACTAGGACAATGATGTTTGTTGCATTTTTACATTATGGTGTGGTTACAATATAGTGTCGCTCTAATGCATTGTTATATTGAAAGCAATGGCATGTACAAATAATAAAAATGCACTTGGGCATATAAATACCACTTTGTTGCACTGGTGTAATTGAAATGATTAAAATAAACAATAATCATTTTCTTATTGGTGACCAGTGACTATTACAAAAATTAAAATGCACTGATATATCTATATTTAATTTTTCTTTTTTTAATTCCATTATTCTTCAGAAAATGAAATATTTTTTATAATATTATTCATATAATTTTAATTTTAATTATTGTGTTTGGATATGATGTTTCTATTAATTTTTTATATCATCATATTTCACATCTGTTCATTGTAATATTTAATCATCCATAGATACTTAATCAATGATGTAACATTTCACAATGACATTGGACAATGCAATAGAATAAGAAACTTATTTTTATTATATAAGAGTAATTGTCTCTTTGTTGTAGAAATTGGGACAACATAAAGGTCCACAATAATCAAAATGTCAATATGTAATTATTTTGGGAATTTGAACTACTCCAATGGTCTTTGGGCTAAACCACCACAAGGCGATACCCAAAAGAAAACTCAAACATTTAGACAAAACATATGCAAACACTTTACAAGATTTTTTTTTGAAATACATAAATAAGGTTTAGGAGGTAACTTACCCATAATCCAAATGGTTGATGTAGAATCCCTAGGCTGATGCTACTTCGATATTCTCACCAACGTTTTCAAGATTGAACCTAAAAATGAGCAATGATTTATAGAACAATAGTTACTTCTGCAAAGATATGGTCTATAGACAAATTGCTAAATAACTCATCCAGATTACAAGAATTAAAAACTAGATTTAAACACTTGAACTGGACAAGAAAGAAAGTTTATTAAAATAACAAGAAGTTACAAATGGATAGATTTCACTTGATTCTCATTGCGGCACCATTCTAGAATTGAGATTAGAGTCCTTCCACCCAGGCATTTCAAACACTCAATCTGGTTTCACTATGAGAGGTATGCTAAAAATATTTTCATCAAATCTTTAGCATAATAAGGATCCTTAAGGATGACTGAAAAAACTGGTTTTAGATAGGGAAAATGGGTTTTGCGTAACAGGGACAATGGGGCATGATCAATTCTCAAATGAATAACATGAGCATAGTACTCTCCAATGCTTGGTTATTTTTGCCTCCTTTGTCTTTTTTTTTAATGAATGGGGAGGTAGTTAGGGAAGTTGGAGGAAGTTAATTATAGGATTGGTACATTTGGGAACGACCAAAACCAAAAATTTTCCTGTAAAATAACTTTTTTGTTTTGTTTTTTTCCCTCGAATAGACATGTATGCGGGCTAGCCAAAGATAAGTCGTGTGAATGTGGGATAGAAACAGATAGGTCTTTCTAGTTTTCTTGCACATGGGTAGTCTCCAACTACTCTTGTAACCACTCTGTACACTACACTATATGCCTCTATTTACCCGATACCAATTCTACACATTTGACTGGCCTAAATGCTGAAAATTTTCCTGGGATCTGGTCACATTTCAGTGTGAAATGATCCATTTTGGGGGTATTATGGGAAGGAAAGTAATGATTTCTTATCCTTCTAGGCTCTCCTCATGGTGAACGAGTAAATATATTTCCATATTTCAAAGTGATGGCTCAAGTAATGCCTAGGCCTAATGGTAAAGTAATGAGGCGTGTGGTGGGGTCCTAATAAGAAGGAAAGTAAGAAGGAAGTACATATTGGAAAATACAATTTTTTAAGAGGTTTCTCCAAGAATAACTATTGTTCATAGATAATCAAGGACTAAGGGGATTTTCAAAAGAGACAAATGGATAAGATTAGACATCATAACATTTATGGGACAAGTGTGACAAAAGATGCTATAACAGACGCCCCCTGATATGTGAGGTTAGACAGGTACACAATGGTTGAAATCCATTCTAATCCTTTAAGAAATGAGTGTATAAGTGGGACATAGGTGGTACTTGCAACAAATAAAGATAGAACTACTCATCCCAAGGTGGGAATACCCATGATTAGGAGTGACAAAAAACATGGCCACCAAATCAAGTACAATGCAGATCCATGAGGTGTATAGAAGCAGTGATGATGGCCATAAAGATACACAAGGGATATATGTCATAAATAGGTGATAGCCACAGAAATACATAGTAGATCTATGTCTCATAATCAAATGGAGATATCTAGAAATAAGATTGAACATATCAATCTCCATAAGAATCAGTGCCACAAATGAGTGAATGGAAATTCAACACAACTCGAGTCATAGCATAATGATGTGATTCTATATATGGAGTTGAGGTATTCAAACCAACTGACATTGGTATGGGTCTCAACTATGTGAATATATGTCTTGGAGTTGAACATAGTAAGACATTATGTGATTACTAGTCATTGATGTATACTATTAACACACATGATCGAACTCACTAATAATGATAATGAGAGGAAAGGTACCTAGTACAATTTAATGAGTGTGAATAAATGTGATGACATTGAACACTTGTAGACTTTAACAATCAGGGGACATTGATGTATTCCTACTATCGATAGTGAGGAAACTTGCCACATATCACTACAAGCACCAGGGTACTTTAAAGTATCTAGATCACAATCCCATAATAGTTGATTTGGAGTTTATGGGATGTGAACCATTTAAGGAGGGAATTAAGCCATCCCCCATCATCTAACACAAGGGAGTAGTAGAAGGCCAAATATTTGGTCAAACATGATGATGATTTTGAACTGTACTTGACACGGGAGGTCCACCACACTAAGTCAAGAGTTTTAAGGATTGGCCGACATAGGATGACACTTCCCTTGAACATAAGCATAACACAATAAGTGACTAAGGAAACATTAACTCGAGAAGAGACACAATATAAGTCAGTGATGTATGAGACATCAACAAAATGCTCCATAATGACTAGAATACTAACTAGTAGGTGGAGATAATACATAAATGAGGTCATCTTCCTAAATCCATACTATAACCCAAACTCTAGAGACAATGACTCAATAGGATGTGCTTCGTTCAAGGATTGCCATACATAAGTAAGAACATGACTCTTTCCCATCTCTCTTTTTAGAATATTTGTTTTTTCTGTCGTTTTCATATTATTAAAGCATGCAAAAGAATAAAATAATACTATAGTACATGGGAAGAAACGAGTGTCGAGGAAAGCAAACTAGTTCAAAGTGCATGGAACAAACCTATGCATAATGCAAGGAACACAAGCAAAATAATGACACTCGAGGCGTGTTTGTTCCTAGTAAAAGGGGTGTCAAGTTGAAAAAAAAATGATACAAAGCTTAGCGAAAATGAAATAGGAGATGAGGGATTATGTAACAAGCTGAAAGTGTGAAATCCAACATTAGGCTCATGAGTGCAAGCAGAATAGATGCAAATGTAGTTACAAATTAAACACAAAAATAAGTATTGTACCATGGATTTTTGTCGATCCCGGGTCAGTTAATGCTCATTGATGTTTTCATATTTAAGGAGTTTGAAAAAATTAAAGAAAAACTCCATTTTGCCATATTGTTTATTTTTCTCAAACCCAAGATAGTAACTGTTCACCGGTGTTTTCAATTTTTAGGACTATGAAAAACTTAAAGAAAACTCTATAAAAGAAGGAGCCTTATAAAGGGTGCCCAGAAATTATATGAAAAAAGAGAGGCATGCAACTTCTCCTCAAAGTCATGGTAAGATAAAAAGGATTTTGAACCTATGAGAAAAACTTGGCATGGGCACCAAAATGGAAGAAGGGTGCTAACCAAGGTGCCCCATGTTAAGTAGGTTCTATTGCAAAATGTGACATGTAACTATAGAGGATATGTAAAATGTTGCAAGTTTGCAAAAATACCCTAAGTTGTCCCGAAAATGAAAGATAATATGAAAAATGTAGATTGGTGAGAATTCATATCCTATATTCCAATTAAGAAACAATATACCTTCTAAAGATACCACCATCACAAAAGAAATTACTCCCCTGAACATACGCTAGTATGAGACTAAAACAATACCCTATTAGTTCTTTTGCAAAGTAAAAATATCAATGAACTATAGAAAAGTGGGTATGGTAAAAGTGAAATAAAACAAGGTAAAAAAACATTTTTACCATGCCATTTGCAAAATTTGAATACTTGGTGTGTTTTGGGTGAACACTACCTCCATCTTCCAAAGGAGATTGTAAGAGCTATAGGAAACCATTCTGGAGGTGCCTCTGTTGAGTCCAGTTCATTAAATAATCAATTTAATGAAGGAAGGTGCCTTCACTGCTCTATTTAATTGATTGTAACAATTAGTTAGCAATATGGGGCATTAATGACACTCAGATCACCCCCAGAGTGCTCTAGTTAGCCTCCCCGAATGTAGGAGAAGGCTAAGTTATCCTCCTTGAATGAAGGTAGGTGTGGGTGTGATCTAGATGATGTCATCTAGTGCTCCTCTGATGTCATTTAAATCAATAATACTTAGGATAGTGGTTTAACTAGGCCAAATTGACCAAAATGAGTGTGTAGGTGGTAAATGTCTCCAACACTATACATGCAACAACATTAGCAGCCTTCAATGAGAAGTAAATCAGGGATAAGACAATTATCCTTGATGTAGTGAAGGACCATGTGATCCAGCAAGTGATTGGTAAGGACTATGCTTATCAAATGTGATATGCCTTAACCAATTTGTACCAAAGTTCCAACGAAAATCAAAATATGGTACTGAAAGAGAAGTTGAAGAGTATCAAAATGGCCAAATCTAAGAGTGTGACCTGTTACCTTACTAAAATCACTCAGGTGAGAGATGAGCTTGGAGTAGTTGGAGACAAGGTTGAGGGAAGTGAGCTAGTCTAGATAACCTTGAATGGAGTGTCTAAGTGATGGGCTATTTTTGTGGAGGTCATTGTTTCCATTGAAAACATACCTTCTTAGGATCATCTCTAGGATGACTTTGTTCAGGAGGAGACTTGGAGAGGATATGTGTAGGGAATCTCTTCTAATAGTAAGGAAGATGAGTAGAAAGTGGCATTGGCAACTAAAGGGAAGAAGAAGAATTCCAAGAAGGGTCCCAAGGGTGAGGATAAGCAACATGGTGGTGATCATAAGAAGGAATTGAGCAAAGTTAAATTCTTTGCTTGCCAAAAGTTTAGGAATTATGTTGGATAGTGTTTGAACAACAAGAAGAAGAAGCAACAGACATCATCTTATATAGAGGCTGATGTGTATGCAGCTAGATTTGTGAGAGTTTCCTCTTTGTGCTAGTTATTTAGAGAGAAAATCCATTACCAATGTAGATGTAGAGGATGAGAGAGAGTATTCCTTGTTGACTAACCATTATTTGAGTGCATCCACCACCACATGCACTTGGTACATTGATAGTGGATATTCAATCCATATGATAGGTGCATGTGATATGTTTCAGAGATCACACGAATAGGTTTTGATATGGAGGTGTTGTTGGGAGATGACACGATTGTCAAGGCAGATGGGCAGGAGATTGTCACATTTCAGAGGGAGTCCATGGAGCCTATTGTTGGGAGGATTAGTCACTTATAAAAACAATCAATTCACAACATAAATTATCAACCCAGGGTAATGTCTTGTTGTTTCAAGGTTATTGTGCAAAATATATGCAGGATACAATTTCCTCACTAGAATTGTCCATCTCATATGCATTGCAACAAAGTAAATCAATCCATTCTTGCATAAATAAAAACACACTCACCCTTGCAAGAAATTAAATCACACCTATGGAAAAGTAAATCACACTTACTTAAAAATAAATCACACTGTTTGTCCTAGGTCTGTCAGCTAGTTTTCCTAGGCTTATCTTTCTACCTTAGATATTTTTATTCCTTTTTTATTTTCTTATTCTCCTATGTTTGGGATGCTTTGATTTCATTTCAAAATATCTTGTGCATTTACAAATATTTTAGTTTAAAAACTTAAGCTCCTATAGATTAATAAAGGTCTTTTTTATATCATAAAATGCAAAGTTATAGTTTAATGATGTATTGCCTGTGTTTAACATAAATTGGCAGTGCATCTCATCATTCATATGCATGTGGGATGCCAGCTTGCCAAGGATAGGGTTATGTGTAGGGTTAGAAAAAATCATGCAGCCCCATCATCAAGGGTTTTCCTTCAAGCTAACATTTTCAGAAGAGATAGATTTAGTTGCACAAAAATGAATTCCTGCACAACTTCTCATGAAATTTTTGGCTACTAAAGGAGTTGGGGACGAGTCTGAATATTATCATGCTAAAAGAGGATTTTGTAGGATAGATGAAGAGGATGTTTTATTTTGTTCGAGAAATTTTGATGGGCAAGTTGATTCTAATTATGTTAGAGCCATCGCTGAAAACAGATCTAATGTTCCTTTTGAAAGTAAAGATCATTGCAGAAATTCAGAGTGGGAGCAATTCAAGGTACCAGCAGGTTTGATTAAGGACAAGAGTCTATTGGAAGTCCAGGCACACCAGTAAGTGGGGTTTCTTCTATTGATGGATGGAAATATGCTTTAGCAGATGCTCCGGTTTTCAAAAGGGGTTGTATTGCTGGGCAATGGCCTATCTACAACAAGCTAACAAATTGCACCAGGAAGCTTAGTTTCATCTAAAGGGCATGGTCTTACTTCTACAAGTGGACTGAATATGGCTGAGGAATTGGTGATAAACCCCCCCACGACCTCCCACACCTCAGTTATCTACTAAGGTTCAAAGGATGGAGGTGTTGGCTCTGAAACAATCATGCCAACTAATACCTGTGACTCCCTCAATGCCAAAAACCATGGTTCATAGCCCGCTTGAAAATTCAAGGGAAATATGTATGATATTGTTGTTGAAGGTTTTCACAAGGCTTTTGGTATCACATTTCATGTGCCAACCTTGAGGCGTCTAGAAACAAACAAGGTTCTTGAGAATCTATCTATGTTTGCAGAAGAAAATCTTGACACAACAGTGGAAGTTGTTGATGAGATACCAATCAAGAAGTTTTTTATGTTAGTGGAGATGGTAGCACAAGGTGAGAAAGGAAACAATGCAGAAGCTATCTACTCTGGAAAGGAGAAAATAAACATTAATCATTTCTTTGAATGCCTTCGTTATCTTACTAGGAATGACGACGATTTGGATTAGTTAACAAACCCAGACAATCTGCATGGCTTCAAACTACTCTAGAAGATCTAAATAGTAAGACTAAAACTATGTTGTGTATCGCAGCGAGTAGATTTGTACTACACGAAGAGGATAGATATTTTTAATTTGATTGAACAGTTTTGCAAAGCACACCATTCGTTGGCAGAGCGGCATGATCATCTGAAAAGGGAAACCAAGCAAAATGCTCGGAAAGCGTTCCATCTTTTGATGGTTTCCTAGAATTAACTTTTGCAAAAGATCAAATTCTTGCCATTGAGAGTGTCAATGAAGGATCGCAAGAGGAGATAAGTATGCATGACAGTTCTGAATCTGATTCATAAATATCTGAAGTTAACAATCCTGAGCCAGAGGCTTACAAAATTAAAAATGAGGGGAATTTTGATTAGGACAATGAAAGCGTGAGTGCATTAACCAATTCTGACTCTGAACTAGATAACCCTGCTCACAAGACTGCAAAAATTGAAAACATACAAGAGGAGCTGCGATTTGGAAAAGGGTGCAGACAATATTTCTTCAAAACTTTCTATTTCAGAAATGAGATCAAATTGATATCAAATATTTCTAAATTCACGAAGTTAAATATGGCTGACCATTTTTTATATTTTTTATCAAGCATTTCCATATTTGATGGCAGAATATTAGCAACAAATCCAATCACCTATCAAAACTTTATCTCTAGTTATTAATCTTCTTCGGATTTCCAATGGTCAAAATTTCTAGTTGTTGTATCAACTGTCAAAGTCAGGCTTGACTGTGGATCAATCAAAACACCGATTAAAGGTAGCCCTCACATGCAGAACAAAGGCCACGCTTCTATTTTGCATATAATGATAAAGGATGAAAGGGTAATTGAGGGTGCCAAATGATCAAATCCACTGCCAAAGCACCTGGAAGAGTTTACAAGAAGCCAAAAGTCATGCTCTAGATGACCTCAAGGCACTAGTTGAGGCAGCTAGGAAAATCTAATCTCACAAGTCAATTTGGATTAGCAAGTCATTTCAGAGAGCAACTTTCTAGGATTATCTATTCTTATAAATTGTAAAGCATTAGGATAATTGAGGGAAAACACATGAGGGTCGAATATGCTTGGAACTTGTACAGTTTTGCAATACTTTATCTGTGTAAGAACTTCTTTGCTTTATGAATGACTTATTATCTATTTGGAGCTAGGTTTTAAACTTTATATTGTGTTGATATTCTGTGTTTCTGTTTGAACCTTTGACTGCATTTTTGTTTATATAGATTTTTCCTATATAGATTCTTGTGTTGGAAAGTGGATATTTATGCTTACATGATGTTTGAAATGTTATTTTGTGCACCTGTACTTTTACATATGATGCAGTGAATGAATCTTTGTTTATTATTTGTATTTATATGCTTTGAAATCTATCTCCTGGATCTTGAAAGTTGTACTGTCATTCCTTTTGTAAAATCTTGTCCTTATGCATGTATTATCTGATGTTTTCATATTTTTGTGTCTCTGTACTTGTTTTTATACTCTTGAATTTTATATTGTTATCCATAAAACCAAAAAAACAGTCTTTGATTTTCGAGGTGCCTAAACACTGCTACCATGTAGTCTAGTTAGTCAAATTTAGGATAAACATCTTTTGGCGACCATACTGGGGAGGAAGCATACAAGTTCTTCCTTGATTCAATATTGAAAACGATTAGATCCAGTCTTTGATTGTGAACAAGGGCTGGTTACACGCTTTAGACTACAATTTTTTCACTGACGACTTCATAGAGGAAGCATTTGTTGGCGACTCCACCGGTTCAAAATTTCAAAAACCTTGAAAGCCATTGTGGCTGCAAAGTTTTCACCTTTCAATTTTTCAGTTGTTCCGGATTTTCCAAATGATGTGCCTACTATGGATGAATGGGAGACTTCCTTCCAAGATTTACAGGATATGATCATGACCATCCCGCACAACACTTGATTGAGTTTCATTAATACATGGACCAGCTCGATATTCATAATGAGGATGTATTGTTGAAAATGTTTATGTATTCCTTGGAAGGAGATGCTAGACAATGGTACCGATCTCTTCCTATCTCTACTATTTCGTCAATAAAATATTTCCATGTTGTCTTTTATGTTTATTGCAAGAGGATTTCTTCTGTTGATCTCCTTTTAGAGGACTGTTGTGAGCAATTTCAGTTCAAGAAAGATCTTAGTAATAATGAACAATGTAGCCAAACTGATGCAATTCATGAAGAAATATTCCAAAAAAAAGGTCCATGAGACATTTGATAATTTTTAGGATTCAATACATCATCATCATGTAGAGTTTGAAAAACCTTGTGAAGCTCAACCCTCTATTTAAGAAAACATTGCAAATCACATTGTTGATGAAGATTTTCAGGACAATGTTAAAGTTGGTGTTGATGACAGTCGAATTAAAGATGCCCTTGATTCTATTTCAAAGGATGAAATTGTTCTTCCCAAATTATTTGATGATCATCCCATTGTTCAAGACAATTTTCAACATATTTTTAATGATAAAACTATTGGAGATGTTTTTCAAGTTAACTGTATTGAAGATAATTTTGAAAGTTATGCAGGTAAACCCATTTATGATATGTGTCTGGATAATTTAGAGCAACAGTCTTCTAAATCAACACCTATGGAATTTTTTAGTAACAAAGCAGTGTATGGAAAATATGATTCAGATGTTTTTAAAAGCAATGAAGGAGATGGAAAGGAGTTAGAAGAGAAGCTTACACATTTTTCTTCTTTACTATTTGCTGAACAACAGTCTCCATAAATCAGTAAACTTGTATCTATTGTTTTTGAAGGAGACACTAAAAAAAATGAGGTTATTATAGCTGAAGATAAGGGCAACAATGTTTTGTTTTATGCTTCTTCATTTGCAACATTTCAAGAAAAGAAGTCTGATATCCTCCATAGAGCAGAAAATATATGGAGGCATTCTTCTCTTTTACATCAACTACACAATTGGTGGGACAGAGTGGCCATTTACATGGACTCATGGTTATCAAAAAGTTTCATCCTTCTAGATTTTGGAATCAACGTAGAATATGCTTTGCAAATTAAATTTCGGTTTCATATGTTAAATTCTTCTTTGATTTATATCTACCTGCAAGAAGTTGTTACAATTAGTTGGATGCTATCATGGCTTCACTGGAAGTATGATTACACATGATTAGTTTGTTTCTACCGATTAGAAGTAGGAGTAAGCAGAAGAATAAGCTCGCCATACGAGCATGTAGATTCTTTTCAGTATGTTTGCAAGCAACAATATTTTTTCGTTTCAGAGGTGTGTGTTTAGAGTTTGAAAACATTGCAGAGATTTGGTAAATGACTCCATAGCCCAAAGGATTAGTAGCAATTATGAGTCCTAGTTTACATAAATTAAAAGGCACTTGGACTACAGTTCTTGGAAAATCATAGGGAAATGCCATCCCCAGATGGAGCCAGTGTTTGTCCTAGGTCTGGCTGCTAGTTTTTGTAGGCTTATCTTTCTACCTTAGACATTTTTATTCCTTTTCTATTGTGTTATTCTCCTATGTTTGGGCTTCTTTTATTTCATTTCAAAATATCTTGTGCATTTACAAATATTTTATTTTAAAAACTTAAGCTCCTATAGATTAATAAGGGTCTTTTTTATATCATGAAATGCAAAGTTAGGGTTTAATGATGTATTGCCTATCTTTAACACAAATTGGTAGTGCATCTCATTATTCATATGCATGCGGGCTGCCAGCTTGCCAAGGATAGGTTTATGTGCAGGATTAGAAAAAATCATGCAGCCCCATCATCAAGCACTACAACAAAATACCTTTTTGGGGGTAGTTTTGGCTTGCAACAGTTTTGTTTAACACCCCCCTGCCGCCCCCCCCCCTCCCCCCCCAAATTTTTTTTAGGTCTTTGGGAGCAGTTCTTAAAAACCCCCCTCAAAAGTCCCGAAAATTTGAATTTT
>LPNX010413823.1:953021-972880 GCA_001517045.1 Pseudotsuga menziesii
GGTTCATAAATTCTTTTTAGGGCCTCTTTGGACAAACTGAGACCATGGTTGAGTAGAAAAAACAACAGCTTACAATATCCACATGTGGTGCAAGCATTTTGTTCAACACAAAATTTGTGGCAGGCATTCTCTTAAGGCTCCTTGGACCAATATTCCCATACTTAGTCAATTTCCTTATTTTCACTAATTTACTATATTTCTACAGAATGATGTCATAATGCAACAATGATTTCAAATTCATGCCACATCATCATCTATGCCATGCCATGCCATGCGAGCATCATCCTTAGTGCAGGCATCAACCTTAATGCGGGCAACACTTAGCCATTTTTTCTTTTTCTTTAGTATGCAAAATAAGAATTTTATTCTATTTTGGCAGGTTGATATTTTCCTTATCTAATCACCATAATAAAAACCAAGAGCATGGCTAGATATCCATTTCAACAATGAACGGTACCATATCATCTGATGAATTTTATCATTAAAGGAAAACCCCCTTGCGGGCACTTTCAAATGGTCTCTCAAACTCTTTGTCTAACACTTAGCCAGTTCTCTTCAAACCCTAGGTCACGAAGGTGATTTCATTTTTCCTTCAAATTTGGAAAGTGAGATACCCCATGGGTAGAGGCCAACAAGGTGAATCCATAAAGAGCACTTTCTTCTTTTGGAGCTTCTTTCTCTCTCCTCGATGGGCATTTTTCTAGAGCAGTGCAAATCTGGCTGAGAGGTACTTTTGGCAGACTGGTATCTTCTTATTGAAAGACATTTTGGTCAAGCTAATGATATGGTTGGATGCACCATACAACACTCTAGAGATCCACACTCTCAGAATATTTTTATCATCATCCTATGAGCCGTGGCGGGCATTTCCCTAAGGCCAATTAGGCATATTTTACCAATAATTCCATACTTGGACAATTTTTTATCTTCTCCTAGGCTTGGTCTAATTTCCCTAAATCGTAGTTTTGGCTGGCCCATAAATTATTCTTCAGGGTCTCTTTGGACAAACTGAGACCATGGTTGAGTAGAAAAAACAACAGCCTACAATATCCCCATGTGTTGCAGGCATTTTGTTCAACAAACAATTTGTGGTGGGCATCCTCTTAAGCCTACCTGGACCAATTTTCCCATAACCAATTTCCTGATTTTCACTAATTAGTCGTATTTCTCCAAAATGATGTCATAATGATAAAATGATTTCAACTTCATGCCACATAAGAATATATGCCATGTCATGCCATGTCCGCATCATCCTTGGTGCAAGCATCAACCTTAATGTGGGCATCATTGTCATGTCCCCTCAAATGGACCATTAAAAGTGTTGACCTTGCTAGAGTTCCTAGGGGCTCAAATTGATATTTATTATTCTACCTAGGACAAATTTTGTTATTAATTATTTGATGCATGTATTTAATGTTATTTCATCAATTTTATGTAGTATGTAAACTAATGATGTGGAAATAACGCTGCCATGTCAGGAGGGCGCATTGGGGAAAGCTAGTCAAATTGCCTTGGTGAAAAATAAGAAAGTCCATGACAAAAGCATACAAGAGAATAAAGGGAAGTTTCCTAAAAGCAGCAGAAAAGTAGACAGAGGTAAAAGTAGGAAATTCTTGCAAAGGGAGGGCACAGTTTCCTCTTAGAGAACTCAGAAAAGCTGTAAGGAGAAAAGCAGCAAAGTTTTTGGAAGGAAAAAATAGTTTCCTTATGAGCCAAGAAAAGCAAAAAGCTGTCATAACACAAAAGAAACATCTTTTGACTAAGGGAGGGCGCAGTTTCTAAATGTGAGGGATGATTTGGACTTGGAAATAATTGCACATGATCTTACTTTCCAAATTTCCCAAGGGGGGAGCTTATGTGGCTAGGGTTAGGGCACACATGGGGTTGACTTGCTCTCACATGTCACTATTGGTCTCCACTCACTAAACAGGTCATCTAGAAGGATATTAAAGGTGAAATCGATCCCATTGCTTCAGTTTGGCTGATTATTTGATTGATCGATTCTTGTGTGAGTATTACTTCTGAGTGTTGTGCCTCAGACTACTGGGAGTTGAGCCCCAACCTTCCATTCCCCTCTCCTTCCATCTCCTTTTCTTCCATTGCAGGTGTGGAGTGCTAGATTGCAGACATTGAAGGATTATTAGAGGTATTTTAAGCCTCCATAAAGTTCAGGTCGAGCTCCATTGAAGCCCATGCTTCACCTATGCTCATAACCCCTTGCTGGTCATGATCCGGGCCTCATGCCCCATATTTTTGGAGCATCATTGTATTGGTCAGCCCATGACATAATTCCTATTCTGTAGTGTCATAATATTCTTAAAATTACATTTATCAGGTCAATATATCTCTTCCCATAGAGAATCTTGTCTCAGTTTTGTCAATAAGGCCTTTTTTATCAATGTATGAGGGGTAAATGAATAAAACTGAGTGCTATAAGAAATAGGCCATGTTGGGGAAGTGATTGAAGAGTTTTTACATGTTCATCAAGCTGATATTTATGTCTGTTACAGTTCTTATGTTTTACAGAAACGAATTTGAGATGATTTAGCTGCTCCTTTTAGACCCTAGCTAGATTACTAGCTTTTAATAAATAGTTTTGCTAAAACTGATGTAAAACAAGTGCTGTAAACTCAAACTGAGCCCTGTCAGTTCTTGTGGGTCACTAACAGGACCACCTTCACATACCTAGCTCTAGACCCATTTTTTTGGGGGATTGTACCACCTTTTTGGATCCTCCTCTGCGCAAGGTTTCCCTTGGCCAAAACTGCCAAAACAACCCAAATCCATCCCAATCTTCTCAGAACTGTCCAGAACTGTAGAAAACTGTCCATAACATTTAATAATGTTATATTAGTTCTGGAACACACCTCTGTAAGTTTCCAAAATCCCCTGGTTGAAACAGACCGAACTACCCTCCTTAGTTTCACGGTTTGGCTACCCAGAAACATGGTAGTAGGTTTCCTCGGAGCCTATTATGAACCATAAATGGAACCATATCTAAATGTGTTAGGGGAGAGGGAATTCTATGTCTGAATTTCTTTTGGTTTCTACTTGTTGTTCACTCCTTTTTCCTGCAAAAATTCCCAAAAGAATTCCCTAATTTGCCCAGTCCGAGAAGGTTTTCTGTGAATTAATTTAATTTCAGAAATTTTAATTAAATAAATTGCAACAAGCTAATATTCTGATATGTACATCAGATTAGGGATATTTCAATCACTTACCCCCTTTACAACACTTAGCCATTTTTCTTTTGTCTTTAGTATGCAAAATGACATTTTTCTTCTCTTTTGGTAGGTTGATATTTTCCTTATCTGATCACCACAAGAAAAACCAAGAGCATGGCTAGATAGCCATTTCAACAATGAACATGACCATATCATCTGATGAATTTTATCATCAAAGGAACACCCCCTTACAGGAATTTCCAAATGGTCTCTCAAACTCTTTGGCTAACACTTAACCAATTCTCTAACCGTCATTTATGAAGAGCAATAAAATTTATAAAATGTAATTTTGAAGGGTCATAAAATTTCTAATCCGTCATTATATTATGAAGGTTTTTTTTTATATTACTAGTAGTATTAATATATTTATCTTATATAAAACTATACTTTCTAAATTTCAATTTAAAAACCACACATTCACTAAAAATTAGAAACATCTATTAAATTAAAATTATTAAATTAGAATTATTTTGTTGCCTTTCTATTTGCAAGTTGCATTGATTTTTCACAAAAACATAGAAACTTATAGAACTCAATGATTTTTCCATTATTTTTTGAGTTTTTTATTAATGCAATGAGCATCTACACTCTACAAACAGAGTTTGATGCAACGGGTAGAATGAAAACCAAATTCCAACATTGTTCCCACCTTTCAATTATCTGAAGGGCCAACACAACACCCATATCCAGATTTGGCCTGACCCCATGGCTTCATTCCTAGTAGTTGTAGTCAATTACCAATCATGATGCTTCTTATGGAACATCGATAAATAGGGGTCACTGTTATCAGTAGGCTATGTATTGACTCCATTATCTATGTTCGTTAATTTTTGTCTAGTATGGTTGCAGATGTGCACAAATTTGAGTTCACTAATAGTACGAGTGAAATGGGTAGAATTGGAGATAGCCTCATCCAAGCTTGATGGATTTAACTGGTAGTTCCATTCCATTTTATTGTTTTTATGTTCATTTGGAAGTCCTTTCCCATCACTCAGTGAAGTATTTCTTGCACTAATTCAACACCCTGTCCCTCTTCAACAACCTGAGCATTCCCTCTCGGTGGCATAACAGGATTGATTTCTTCAATTCCAACTATTAAATTCTCCATACCAGATGGGTATTGCATGTTGTTTTCCATTGCTCCATTTTTGTCTTAGCATTTCTCTCTCCCTTAACATTTTCCTATTTCATTGGCATTTCCCTTTTGTTTTTGTGAGACCTCTCACGCAATGTGTATCACTGTTATAATTCTTCTCTGCTCGCATCTCCCATCCATATAACTGGAATGTAGCTTCCTCTTCCACTCTTTTTCTACCCCTATTGTTGAAACATGTCCACTTCAGCCCTGTTTCCCCCCTACATTGCACTGTCATGTTATCCTTGTTCCACAATAGTGGGTATCTTCGTTTAAATGTAGGAAAGTACAACAGAGGACGGGTTGCCTCGAGGGTGAATCAACATTTTAGTTCACTCTAATGAAATCCACTTGTAACATGGTCAATCCGACCTTTGATGTCTATAAATAGAATATAATATGTAGTAGGGACAATTATTATTGAAGGAGTTGTTTGATGTTACTGGTTCAACTGTAAACTAGCCCTCTGCTTTGTAATGAAACCATAATATAATAAAAAATTCTCTTGGGCCCCTTTTAAAACTTTCTTGACTATCGATCTGGTTATATTTTTCCATTATCTGTGTTTTTTCCCTGGGAATGTATTATATCTGTTATGTTCTCGTTTATTTATTTATGTAAGGAAGGCTGATGATTTATATTATAATAAAAAAGATATAGAGGATACAAACTGGCAGAGCCATGAGATTGGTTTCCAAACATCTATCCAATTCAACCTCTTTTCTAAGATGTCCTTGTCATGCCAAAATTCTATAAATACAATATTTACTAGAGAAACTACGATGCTCGTGAACAAGAAACCAACATTTATAGTTGTTATGTTCTCATTTCAAATGTTGGATGCATTCTTATTTCACAATAGAAGTTTTTATGCCTGAAATTAAAACTATACTAGTCTAATTATGTTTTTGTATGCAAACTTCCAAATTTCATACCTAGAGTGTACTTCGATTGGAATTGGTGTGCATTTTTATTTATGGCCATGAAAAGTTGGAAAATACTATCAATTGTTGTTTTGGATGACTTGGATTTTACTGTAGATCATACAATTTACAGAAATGAGTACAAAAGATTGTAGAACAGGTTGGTATGTCTATGTTATAGTGCAATTTATTCAGTATAACATGAAATGTAGGCCAATGTGTGCATTTCCTTGAGGGACTCAACCCTATTTTTTACAATGTAGAAATCACATAAATTTGGATTTTCCTTATAGAGCATAAGTTTTTATGTCTAAAATTTAAACATTGAAAGAGTATTTAGGTTTTTTTATTCCTGAACAGACACTATGTGGTTTGAATCAGTGAATTTGGCTTTGTAATGCAGGTTGGGCGTGGATTTGAGTGAAGCTATCCAAAACTGCCTTACTTCAGTAAAATGCATGCACATGCCTGATTTCTTTGTCAAATTCAATGAATAAAATAGGAGTCTTTTTTATCATTATTCCTCACCTTTTAGTATTTTAATATTTCCAATTTTTTACCTGATACTTTCTCCTTTAGAAATTTTTTTAGCATCAAGCAGACCAAGTGTTAATTTTCCATAACCTCCAATGATCAAATTTCAAGGACCACATCATCATCTATGCCATGTCATTCCATGCCAACATCATCCTTAGTGCAGGCATCAACATTAATGCAGGAATCACTTATCCCCTTTACAACACTTATCCATTTTTTCTTTGTCTTTAGTATGCAAAATAAGATTTTTCTTCTATTTTGGCAAGTTGATATTTTCCTTATCTGATCACCATAAGAAAAAAAAAGAGCATGGATAAATAGCCATTTCAATAATGAACATGAACATATCATCTGATCAATTTTATCATCAAAGGAACACCCCCTTGTGGTCATTTCCAAATGGTGTCTCAAACTCTTTGTCTAACACTTAACGAGTTCTCTTCAAACCCTAGGTCACCAAGGTGATTTCATTTTTCCTTCAAATTTGGAAAGTGAGATACCCAGTGGGTAGAGGCCAACAAGGTGAATCCATCAATACCACTTTCATATTCTAGAGCTTCTTTCTCTCTCCTTGGAGGGCATTTTTTTGGAGCAGTGCAAATATGGCTGAGAGGCACTTTTGTTAGATTGATATCTTCTTCCTAAAAGAAATTTTGGTCGGTCTAATGATATGGATGGATGCACCATACAACACTCTAGAGATCCACACTCTCAGAATAATTTTATCATCATCCTATGAGTTGTGGCGGGCATTTCCCTAAGGCCAGTTAGGAAAATTTTACCAATAATTCCATACTTCGACAATTTTCGATTTTCTTCTAGGCTTGGTCTAATTTTCCTAAACCACAGTTGTGGCAGGTCCATAAATTATTCTCCAGGGTCTCTTTAGACAAGCTGAGACCATGTTTGATTAGGAAAAACAACATCCTACAATATCCCCATGTGTTGCGGGCATTTTCTTCAACAAACCATTTGTGGCAGGCATCCTCTTAAGGCTACTTGGACCATAATTCCCAAACTTGGCCAATTTCTTGATTTTAACTAATTTGACGTATTTCTCAAGAACGATGGCATAATGCAATAATGATTTCAACTTCATGCCACATCATCATCTATGCCATGCCATGCCATGCAGGAATCATCCTTAGTGCGGGCATCGACCTGAATGCGGGCATCACTTAGCCCCTTTACAACACTTAGCCATTTTTTCTTTGTCTTTAGTACGCAAAATGACATTTTTCTTCTATTTTGGCAGATTGATATTTTCCTTATCTGATCACCATAAGAAAAACCAAGAGCATGGATAGATATCCATTTCAAAAATTAACATGACCATATCATCTGATGAATTTTATCATCAAAGAAACACCCCCTTGCTGGCATTTCCAAGTGGTCTCTCAAACTATTTGTCTAACACTTAACTAGTACTCTTCAAACCCTAGGTCACCAAGGTGATTACATTTTTTCTTCAAATTTGGCAAGTGAGATTACCAATGGGTAGACTTCAACAAGGTGAATTCAACAAGACCACGTTCATCTCCTAGATCTTCTTTCTTTCTCCTCGAAGGGCATTTTTCTGGAGCAATGCAAATATGACTGAGAGGCCCTTTTGGTATATTGATATCTTCTTACTAAAAGACTTTTTGGTCAGGCTAATGATCTGGTTGGATGAACCATACAACACTCTAGATATCCACACTCTCAAAATATTTTTATCATCATCCTATGAGTTGTGGCGTGCCTTTCCCTAATGCTAGTTAGGCAGACTCTACCAATAATTCCATACTTGGACAATTGTTTATCTTCTCCTAGGCTTGGTCTAATTTCCCTAAACCACATTTGTGGAAAGTCCATAAATTCTTCTTTGGGGTCTCTTTGGACAAACTGAGACCATGGTTGAGTAGACAAAAAAGCAGCCTACAATATTCCCATGTGGTGAGGGCATTTTATTAAACACACAATTTGTGGCAGTAATCCTCTTAAGGCAACTTGGACCAATATTCCAAAACTTATCCAATTTCGTGATTTTAACTAATTTGTCGTATTTCTCTAGAACTATGTCATAATGGAATAATGATTTCAACTTCATGCCACATCATCATCTATGCCATGCAGGCATCATCCTTAGTGCGGACGTCAACCTTAATGTGAGCATCACTTATCCCCTTTACAACACTTAGCCATTTTTTCTGTCTTTAGTATGCAAAATAACATTTTTCTTCTATTTTGGAAGGTTGATATTTTCCTTATCTGATCACCATAATAAAAACCAAGAGCATGGATAGATATCCATTTCAACATTGAACATGACCATATCATCTGATGAATTTTATCATCAAAGGAACACCCCATTGCTGGCATTTCCAAGTGATCTCTCAAACTCTTTGTTTAAGACTTAACCAATTCTCTTCAAACCCTAGGTCACCAAGGTGATTTCATTTTTTCTTCAAATTTGGCAAGTGATATTCCCAATGGGTAGAGTTCAACAAGGTGAATTCAGGAAGACCAATTTCATCTTCTAGAGCTTCTTTCTCTCTCCTCGGCGAGTATTTTTCTGGAGCAGTGCAAATATGGCTGAGAGGCCCTTTTGGAATATTGATACCTTATTACTGAAATACTAGTTTTTGGTCAAGCAAATGATCTAGTTGGAGGCACCATACAACACTCTAGAGATGCATAGTCTCAGAATATTTTTATCATCATCCTATGAGTTGTGGCATGCATTTCCCTAATTCCAGTTAGGTATACTTTACCAATAATTCCATACTTGGACAATTGTTTATCTTCTCCTATGCTTGGTCTAATTTCCCTAAGCCATAGTTGTGGCAGGTCCATAAATTCTTCTTCAAGGTCTCTTTAAACTGAGACCATGGTTGAGTAGACAAAACAACAGCCTACAATATCCCCATTTGCTGTGGGCATTTTCTTCAAAAAACCATTTGTGGCGGGCATCCTCGTAAGGCTACTTTGTCTTTAGTATGCAAAATAACATTTTTCTTCTATTTTGGCACGTTGATATTTTCCTTATCTAATCACCATAAGAAAAAAGAAGAGCATGGATAAATAACCATTTCAACAATGAACAGGACCATATCATCTGATGAATTTTATCATCAAAGGAACACCCCCTTGCGGGCATTTCCAACTGGTCTCTCAAACTCTTTGTCTAACACTTAACATGGTGATAATTACATGGTGACTTCAAGGATATAGAGGCAGATGATGGGGCCATCTAGGTGACAATAGTGCCATCAAGGATACAGAGGCATATGACTGGGCCGACCCATCATCAGCATGACATCACCTCACAATCACCCACTCAATGGTTGCACGTATTAACTCATCTCTCAGGCGTTGACATATCCTAGATGCTTGAAGGGACATGACCATCACCTTGCTACAAGACGAACGTAATGCATCTCCTTGGTGCCTGGGATAACATGCCAAAAGTTTAATGCCCAAGCTCCCTTGTCATTTTGACCAACTGCTCTCCATGCTCTCTGCGTTCTCACAGCTCTGTTCTCAGCTTTCTCTTGGTTAGTCGGCCCTCTATAACTCATTCCTTGGCTCTGAGCTCAGCATCACCCTTCATCAGCTAGCCATGTCTCATAGACAATGATGTATCCCTCATCGTGGTCATATGGGTAGAGGCACTTAGTATGATCACCCAATTCATCTCCATACGTAGGCTAGTGGTGATGGTTTCGATGTTGAGATCCCTGAAGCTATGCGCCTCATGGTTAATGACTGGGAAGATGAAATTTTTGGTTCCCTCAACACGACTGGGCACACTCTAGAGCAACGAAGAAATTATTGGGTGATAAAAAATCTCCTCATTCGGCTCATTCTCTGCTTCCACTCTCAGCCTCTTTCACGTACACCTCCTGCTCCTGTCGTCCCCATAACCCCCCTATTTTAGCCTCTACACCCTCCATCTCCACCATTTCCCCTGCAGTACCTATGGACTGTGAGCCTCCTCCTCCCCCCCCCCCCCCCCCCCCCCCCCCCCCCCCCCACCCCCCGTCGAGCCGAATAAAATCCCTCTCTGCTGGTAAATGCACTCCCAGTCCTGCATTGGCAAGGAAAACTGCCCTTCTCCTGGTTAAACAACCCCCTACAGGTAGCGACGAAGACGACGATTCCTCCAGCAACGAATATGTGGACTCCTCCAGTGACGAAACTTTTGATGCCAAGGACAAACCAAGCGAGTTGGTTTCCACTGGATTTGGATGCCTTGTCATTGAGGAACCATTTCATAAGCCTTAATCAGGTTTTTGTCAGTGGCTTCTTTTGTTTTTTGTCAGAAAGACTGTGGGCTTATCAAAGTCAGAATACTTGTCTGTCGGTTTTTTCATTTTAGGAATTATTATGTCTTTTATATAAGGATACTCTCCTTCTTTATATGGACTTGTTTTTCCTCACGGAGGGAGGGTCCGACAATCTCTTTAGAACTGCTATACCTTCTTGTCTCTTTGAGTAGGAATGTGTCTCTGAACTGTAACGTTTTTTGTAACACTACCACTTTTTTTCAATAGAATAATTCCTTAACTTACAAAAAAAAACATGGTGACTTCAATGTGCAAATTGAGTAGCCTATATTTAAAGTTAGTTTTGATTTTCAAATTCAAAATGATTTGTAGATTGGTTGTTTTGTACAACATAAAAGGTCATGGCCTCAATTGAGTTAAGAAATCAGCTTACTATTATTGTTAATTATTGCAAATGAATTTGTTTCTGGATGCAAGCTTATTCCTTTAAATATTTAATTTTGGTCATTTTCTTATTCTTGCTACAATGTGGAAAATAAATTATATTAATGTGGTTTTTTTCTGTAAATGTCTATTTTGGGGAATAGAAAGAAATAGAAGGATAAACTAATTTACAAAAAAAAAAATTAATGAAAATATGATATACAGACTACTCATTCCACATATTCACAACACAACATCTCATTTCACATGCAATGAAGATTATATAATACTGATGTATTACAAAATCAAAAATTGTGCCCATGGCATATAATTGCAACTTGTGCCCAAAATTTTAATTAAATGTAAATATTAATCCCGAACTACAAAAAATGTATAAACTATGTCCTGATCTAAGTATAAATATTCGATAAATCAACTATTCTCAATTGATACAACATCTCTGAAATCACTAGTGACACGGTATAAGCACTAGTTACATAGTTCAATGTCATCCTTATGCCAAGGAATGAAGCTCAACAAAGCATCTGCTAGATTACATAATGCGCTAGTGGGACGTGGTAGAGCTACAGTTTCAAATAGAAGATCTAAAATTTATGTTGGATTCACAATATAATAGCCTTTTCCAACAGGGACACAATGTACCATTGCATTTGGGTGAGTGTTATGTATTGTCTCCCTTGCAACTTTAACCCTTGAGTTTAATGCAATGAGAAAGCATTTCTTTCTTTCCAGCTCCAATTGGGAAGTTGGTGTCAACTCATTAGCATTATCTTGACCCTGCAAATAAATGAGAGAAAGTAAGATGCATGGAAATAAGAATTTAAACATTGATGATCCTAGATTAAATAATTACAATATTACCTAAATTGGTGTTTTATGTACCAAATGTTCATCATATTTTGATGCACGACTTTGCACCCAACAGATAATGATTTCTAATATATTGATAAAATAAAATAAAATTGAACTAAATTACGAAAATTTTCAATACTTACTAGGGATGATGGAGTATGCATTGAGGTTAATTTCTTTTGTATTAGTCCGTTCATAGGGGTTGTTATGTCCCCTATATTAACCTGTCAAGGGAACAAAATGTAATATATATATTCAAAAGATGAAAAAAAATATTATTTAAAATAATAATTAAACAACTAACCTCCACCACAGGCGTGATTTCAGCATGAGCATTTTGTATCATAGGGCACTATTTATATGAGCAATAAGATATTATCCTTTAGATCATTAATGTAAAATATGTATACTTAGACAAGAGTAAATAATTGGACACTAACACTTTCTTTGTTGACCACATATTCTCTCTCCATCTCTTCTACTCTTTTCAATAGTTCAGTTATTGTTGTTTTCAAAGATGAGATTTATTCTATTTTTTCTTTCATTGTAGCTTGGCTTACAACTAGAGCCTCCTTGTATGGACTTTTGCCAAAAAATTTAGTTGGTGTAACTCCTAAGACAATGCTGCGACATCATCCTCTTACATCAACCCCTAGTACCTTGGCAAGGGAATCATCCCTAGCTGCAAAGTCTTGAGATGCAACTTCTACTTGTGCTTGTTCAATTTTTTGCTAACATTGACATACAATTAAATCATAGCATAGAATAAAACATTTCCAACATGTAAAATGAAATTTTAATCAATATCTAAATTAAAAGGTTTAGAACATACTATTGTTTCTCCTATAGCTGGTGTGATTGGAGTGCCATCCTTCTTCCATAAGTCTGCCCAAGTAATGTTTCTAGTTGTATCATCAAAGGCTATAGATTTTTTCTAGTTGTAACAAGTAAAATAGTATGGTTAAGTTGTGACATTACAATGAAACTAAAATATGCTAATATTTCTCATATCGGATAAAATATCATCACAATTGTATACCATATCAGCTTCGACCCATTGATAACCTTGACGTCCAGAGGTGTGCAAGTCCCTCTCCTTTTCTCTATTTTCCTTTTTTTTTCCTTGTGTCCTAGAAATCAATTGAAAATAACATACATAATTCAACATTACAATCCAATAGACATTCTAAAAAAATTGATTATATAATATGTGAAATTTTTGCTTACCAGGAATTCAGTGGTGCCTCGTGATAGGACAAATTCTCCCCACACTGTCTCACTTATCCTAATTGGAGGAACATTTTTTAATCTTTCTTCTGTTGACTCATAAGGGTCACATTATTTTTTGGTCACCCGATATCTATGACTGTTTGCCTTATGGCCAATGGATTTCATACAATATTCTTTAAGAATCGGAGGGATTGTGAATTTTTCTTGTAACATACAAGAATTGCATTTTTAGATGCCATACATGGTTTGAAAATAAACTTCGAAATCATCCAAAAATAGAAATGTTGAAAACAAATACACGTAATGTCTAATACTCACATTAATAATGTTCCACAAGTCCTCCTTTAATTGATCTGAAACCTTCCTCCAATTAGAATAATTGATTGGAACCATTTCCCTTGCGAGCACACCTAGTAATGAAGATAGCTTTAGGGAGTTTGGACCAATTTGTTGGTTCCTTTCATTGATATGAATTTCGATCTTTTCCTCCAAGTTATTGATTTCTGCACATTTAGTTGCTCCTCTACCTTTCTTCTCGACTTTATCTGTCGATGCTTGTGTAGATGGATCTTCACCTTGTATACAAATATCTTGTTGGCTTTGTGAACATATTCTATAAAAGAAGGGCACGTAAAGGTGTTATGGATTTCTAAGTCATAAAATTTTATTTATGAAGAACTACAAAATTATACATTAATGACCTTAACTTGTTCTTCATGTTGCTCCACCTCTTTTTGTGTCAAGGGATCTTCCCCTTATACATTGTTATCCATATGGCATGGTTGTTTGTGAACATCTTCTTTAAAATAAGGACACATAAAGGTGTTATGGATTTCTTAATCATAAGATTTATAGTTATAAGGAACTAGAAAAATATGAATTAATGGGCTTACCTTGTTCATGTTTCTCCTCCTCCTGAAAAGAGGAAAATGTATATTTGTCATTTGCTTCTTTTTTAGGACCAGTAGAGTCATTCAAAGGCATATAAGGTGTACTAATCTTCTTTGCTATTGTTTGTATTTTCCTCTTCTTTGTAATTGTAGCTAATAATGTTATTAAACATATGCCTAACATCATCATACAATAAAAATAAGCATTATATAACTACATAAGGAAATACATTGTTCTATTTCTAAATATTTACCTTCTGAGATGCTTGTCCCTTTCTTTCCCATTTGATCATTTTGAATGTGTCTTTTTGAAAATTTCATAATCAGATTTTTTTGATTTCGTGTCATAACCCGCTTTTCCTGTTTTTTTTAAATGATTACAGCATTGATTAGCCATAGCCTATTAGATTGTTATTAAAGTGCAAAGTAATTTGTTCTAACAATTTAAATTAAACAAAAGTAGTATTCCCATTTGCTGTGATGGGGAATTTTGTTTTTTGCAAAGAACTCATAGATGTAACCTCTTGGGTGGCTCAGCCATAGTTTTATTAATATAAAACCTACTCCTTTCTGTTAAAAAAAAACAATTTAAATTAAATAAAAATAATGATATACTTCAATGAAAAACAATCACTTACCTCCATGTCTCCACTTGTACAAATCCCACATAATTAACCAAAAAAATATAGTCTATCATCACTAAATTCTTAACCGAAAGTTGTTTAAATGATTAATCTATCTAACAAGTTTCAAAAGTAAAAGGGAATACTTTATGTAAGGACTTTCTGCTAAAAGGAACATAAATCATAACTTGAGAGAGAGAGAGAGGGTTAGAGTGTTTTAGATTTAGGTTAGACACGTACAGTAGCCAATAAGATATCTCAGTCTCCAAAAATGAATACCCCTCACCCTTAGAGGCTGCAAGAAGGACAAGATTTACATAGGAAACCCCAAAGATGAACATGGCAATGGTCTTGCAGCAGTGGGAAAGTGCATTCCAACTCTAGTGCTCACAAAAAAATCACAACCCAGCTAAATGAATGTCAAATGGTCCATGACTCAGCTAGGAAGAGCCACCACAATCCACGATCAGCCCTAGAGGAAACCAAATTTTTTACAGATTCTTTTTAAATTTTGTAGCATAGGAACCACTATTTTGATTTCTGTCAATAAAGAAACCACATAATGCGTATTACACTTACTAATCATATGATAAAATTTTGTACAAAATGCGTATTACACTTAAAATTTTGTAGTAGAGGAACCACTATTTTGATTTCTGTCAATAAAGAAAACACAGAATGTTTTCAGTGTTTGTTGTTTTTAGGTTTTATGTTGTTTTCACAAAAGCATTGATAAATTACCTACAATAACACAGAACACAAAACAAGAATGCAATGAAACTTAAGTTACACCTCACATAGTTCACCTCAATATATCCCAACAACTTAGCTTCAACTTTCGTGGTGTTGAATACCAGAATCAAAGCAAGTAAACATTGTCCTATGCAAAATGAAAACACCGCCCTTTCCCAACAAAACTATTCGCAGGAGATAAAATGGGAAAAGTTATGTTAGGGTCCCATTATTTTTTAGTTTCTTTTCTTTTGTTTTTTTTTGGTAAATTTAATTTCTTTTTTTTGGTATAGATAGCAAAAACACCCAAGCTTTCTCCTAAGGTTTCCAATGAAAAGGGTAAGCACCCTCGTACTGGGAGTCATGTAGGTGGAGCAAAGGAACGAAGGAGGCAACCAAAGAAATGCATCAAAAGGAAATGCAATATTAGCCTATTGTGGTGGATGACATGAAGTTAAATAATGTAATAATAATGGCTTCTAAGGCATTGAATGTGAGGTTTATTTTTAGAAGGACGGGGACAATGAGTTTGTTTCAATAGATTCAAGTGCACTAGTAATCAATTTTAGCTTACCACATAAGGGATTTCATTTTCATCTAAGGTTAGATGTTGAGGTTACATCCAAACATATTATTATTTCCAGTAGGTATCTACTGCATTTATACCTAGGGATATTAGAATAATTATCAGAAGAGATATACGGTGTTACATTTAATCTATATGCTCTCCATAAGTTTGACAATTCATTAATACATTGGTTAAGGTCCTACCCAGAGAAAACCTAGAAGAATCTATATAATCCTTTTAAATATTAAATTTTTTTATCATTACCTCTTCCAACCATATGCAATTCTTATAAATATAAAAGGAATTTAAACCATTAACCTATGTTTTTTAGACCAGTATTATACCATTGAAACTATTCTCCTAATGAAAATCTAATAATTTGCTTGATTGACCATATGAATATGATGTGACCCCCATCTCCTTATAAGTATAATTTTTAACATACAATGTCAACCCTCCATCTCTTTATAATTATCAAACAAATTATAGGTATATACCTAGTATAGTAGGTTTCAACACTTGTTATATGAATTAGTGAACTATGACAATATTGTAGCTAGATCAAATAAAAACATGGCTATATAGATCCAAAATTTCATCTAATCTATCCTTAAGTATTCCCTTAACCATCATCCCTAACTGAAAATGATTGACACCAAATGAAGTAGCATATACTACCTTGAATAATGGACATTGCAAAGGAGGGAAAGTTGTCATTTATCTTGCACCAGTGGAGCATATGAAGGAAAATGGTTGTGATCAACCAAATATTCATACTTACATTAATAATCCTTTGATGATTGGATTTCACAAGGAAAATGACTTGATACAAAAAAGGAGGTTGAGAGGGTATACCATGAAAATGACAATGTATATAAGCCTATTGTGGTGGATGACATGAAGTTAAATAATGTAATAAGCATGGCTTATAATGCATTGATTGTGATGTTTATTTGTAGAAGGATTGGGGTAGTGAGTTTGTTTCAATGTATTCAAGTGCACTAGTAATCAATTTTAGCTTACCACATAAGGGATGTCATTAATTTCATATGAGGTTAGATGTTGAGGTTACAATATCCAAACATAGTATTATTTATAGTCAGTATCTACTGCATGCATTTATACGTAGGTGGATTTACCGGTTACTTGATCAAACTACTTATATATCATTCAAGGCCACATGCCAATAAGTAAGGATACCATAAGGATCAAATAATTGTACTAAATTGACATATCAATTAGGTAACGAGGGATATTAGAATAATTATGAGTAGAAATATATGGTGTTACATATAATCTATATGCTCTCCATAAGTTTGACAATTCATTAATACATTCATTAAGGTCCTACCTGGAGAAAACCTAAAAGATAACCTATATAATCCTTTTAAATATTCAAAAATTTTATCAGTATAACCTCTTCCAACCATATGCAATCCCTATAAAGATAAAAGGAATTTGAACCAACATTAATAACCTATCTATTTTAGACCTGTAATATTATACCATTGAAACTATTCTCCTAATGATAATCTGATAACTTGTTTGATGGACCATATGAATATGATGTGACCCCATCAGATTATAATTATAATTTTTAACCTACAATGTCAACCCTCCATCTCTTTATAATTATCAAACAAATTATAGGTATATTATACCTAGTAATGTAGGTGTTAATGAGGGAAAGGACACCTTTCTAATTCCTACAACACTTTTTTATATAAATTAGTGAACCATGACAATCTTGTAGCTAGAACAGATAAAAATATGGCTATATAGATCGAAAATTTCATCTAATATATCCTTAAGTATTCCCTTAACCATCATCCCTAACTGAAAATGATTGACACCAAACGAAGTAACCATTATACTACCTTGAATAATGGAAAGTGCAAAGGAGGAAAAGTTGTCGTTTATCTTGCACTAGTGGAGCATATCAAAGAAAATGGTTGTGATCAACTAAAAATTCATACTTACATTAATAATCCTTTGATGAATGTATTTCACAAGGAAAATGACTTGATACAATTAAGGAGGTTGAGAGGGTATACCATGAAATTGACCATGTATATTAGCCTATTGTGGTGGATGACATGAAGTTAAATAATGTAATAACCATGGGTTATAATGCATTGATTGTGATGTTTATTTGTAGAAGGATGGGGGAAATGAGTTTGTTTCAATGTTTTCAAGTGCACTAGTAATCAATTTTAGCTTACCACATAAGGGATGTCATTAATTATTTCATCAGAGGTTAGATGTTGAGGTTAATATCCAAACATAGAATTATTTCTAGTCGGTATCTACTGCATGCATTTATACATAGGTGGATTTACTAGTTACTTGATCAAATTACTTATATATCATTCAAGGTCCCATGTCAATAAGTAAGGATACCATAAGGATCAAATAATTGTACTAAATTAGTCTATTTCCATAGAGTCTCTTATGATTCTAGACAAGATATATATTTTCTCTTTGATCTACTATTTGTAACTACTAGCATCATGATATGACTCATTATTTTTTCTTTCCTTACAAAGAGATCTATCATATGAAATATTCAAACAATTTTTTCTTGTTTTTTTCTTGGTTGGATTTATGATCTCTCTTCTTATGGAGATCATATGAGCTAAAATTTCTATGGTGGTATGCCTTACAAATCTACTTTCTTAATTAACATATCAATTAGGTAACAAGGGATATTGGAATAATTATGAGAATAAATATAAGGTGTTCCATTTAATATATATGTGTGGAAATTGAACCCAAGAGATAGAACAATTAAACTCACAAAATTGCTAATCAAACATGCAAAATTAACACCAAAGGAGACTGAAATTGGAGCATAACACTAATCTNTGTAAATTGAACCCAAGAGATAGAACAATTAAACTCACAAAATTGCTAATCAAACATGCAAAATTAACACCAAAGGAGACTGAAATTGGAGCATAACACTAATCTGTATTGAGTAAGTGTACAATAGCCAACCTTATGAAGTAATAGGCTTCTGTAATATATAATTACATGAGAGTTTAGAATGCATAAGTATGCCATTCGAAATAGTAAAAAAGATGGCTTACCAAATCTAGTCAAATCCCCCATAGGTGCATAAAGCAGTTTCCAAATCTATGAAGATGCTCACGAATTTGCTAACTCAAGTGCGCAAGCTAAAGAGGGATGGAAATAAAAATCATACATGCTTTTATTTGTAGAAAAGGAGGGAGGATGATGTGGGAAAAAAAAAAGGTAGTTACACCTAGACTAGCTTTTCCTTTTTCCTTAAATCAACTATAAAGNAATAAAAATCTTACATGCTTTTATTTGTAGAAAAGGAGGGAGGATGATGTGGGAAAAAAAAAAGGTAGTTACACCTAGACTAGCTTTTCCTTTTTCCTTAAATCAACTATAAAGCAAGGCAACTTTTCAGAAAAAAGCAGATATGCAATTTAGAGAATATGGAATAAAGAAGACATGCTAAAATTGGTTTCCAGGATGTTTCCCAATCGCTCCATGACTCATGTTTAGCAAGTGTTGACTTCTAGGACATGTAGAAGGNCGATTTAGAGAATATGGAATAAAGAAGACATGCTAAAATTGGTTTCCAGGATGTTTCCCAATCGCTCCATGACTCATGTTTAGCAAGTGTTGACTTCTAGGACATGTAGAAGGAAACTAGCATAGAATGGAATCTAGGAATCTAGGTAATAAGACAAAAATAATTAAATTAATGTCTAATGTAGGTAACTATGGGTTGATTATTCTAAAACCCCCCCTTAAGCCTAAATTTATGAGTAAATATCAGAAAAATGTAGGGCCTAGCAACAAGGCTTAGTCACCCTTTACATACTGCTTGTTCATACAACCAAGGAAAGAGGCAAAAACCCAGTGGGAAAATCCTCCCTTAAACATGGACAGCAAAAACAAAATTTATAAATCTTGTCATCAATCATGCTTCATAGCATGATCAGCAATCCCCAATAGTGATTTGAGATTGTTGAAGGTCTTCTCACAAAAAACTTTGGTGAAGATGTCTTCTACTTCTTCTGAATATGCATAGAAGAGTAGAACAATGGTACCATCATGCACAAGCTATCTGATGTAGTGCATATGGATCTCAATGTGGTTGGTTCACTGTTTCTGAACTGGATCATTGCATATTCGAATGGTGCTCTGATTATCATAGTAGATAATAGTTTAAAACTCTAATTCGAAGCCACATTCTCCAAGTATCCCCTGCAACCATAAACATTGATTTGTTGCATTTACAACTCCTCTATACTCTGCTTCTGTAGATGAGAGTGCTATGACACTCTGCTTCTTGCTTGAACAGCTGATTGGTCCTTCTGCAAGAATGAACACATATCCTAATGTAGACTTTCGATCTATGTTGTCACCTACCCAATCACTGTCAGTAAATCCAATCA